>SJYC01132449.1:0-25731 GCA_006408675.1 Madoqua kirkii
TTTTTTTTTTTTTTTAAACAAATTTTACTGGAGTATAGTTGCTTTACAATGGTGTTATTTTTTGTTGTACAGCCAAGTGAATCAGCTATCTGTATATACATATTTCCTTCCTTTTGGACTTCCTTCCCATTTAGGTCACATTGAGCAATGAGTAGAGTTCCCTGTGCTAGACAGTAGATTCTCATTAGTTGTCTATTTTATGCATCATATCAGTAGTGTGTGTGTATATATACATATACATATATATCAACCCATCTCCCAATACATCCCATACCCCCTCCTTTCTCCTTGGTAGCCATATGTTTGTTCTATAAGTCTGTTTCTTTGTTTCTACTTTGTAAATAGTATCATCTATACCAATTTTTTCAAATTCCACATACATGCATTAGTATACCATATTGTTTCTCTCTTTCTGACTTAACCTCGCTCTATATGCCATTCTTTAGGTCTCTCCATATCTCTACAAATGGCCCAGTTTTGTTCCTTTTTATGGCTTAGTAATACTCCATTTTATATGTGTACTGCTGCTGCTGATGCTAAGTCACTTCATTTGTGTCCAACTTTCTCCTTGGTAGCCATATGTTTGTTCTATAAGTCTGTTTCTTTGTTTCTACTTTGTAAATAGTATCATCTATACCAATTTTTTCAAATTCCACATACATGCATTAGTATACCATATTGTTTCTCTCTTTCTGACTTAACCTCGCTCTATATGCCATTCTTTAGGTCTCTCCATATCTCTACAAATGGCCCAGTTTTGTTCCTTTTTATGGCTTAGTAATACTCCATTTTATATGTGTACTGCTGCTGCTGATGCTAAGTCACTTCATTTGTGTCCAACACTGTGTGACCCCATAGACAGCAGCCCACCAGGCTCCCCTGTCCCTGGGATTCTCCAGGCAAGAACACTGGAGTGGGTTGCCATTTCCTTCTCCAGTGCGTGAAAGTGAAAAGTGAAAGGAAAGTCACTCAGTCGTGTCCGACTCTTCGAGACCCCATGGACCGCAGCTTACCAGGCTCCTCTGTCCATGGGATTTTCCAGGCAAGAGTATATGTATTACATCTTCTTTATCCCAGACATTTAGGCTGTTTCCATGTCCTGGCTATTGTAAGGTTCAGTCCCTGCATCTTGAAGATCCCCTGGAGAAGGAAGTTGCAACCCACTCCAGTATTCTTGCCTGGGAAATCCATGGATAGAGGAACCTGGGGGCCGGGGAGCTATAGTCCATGGGGTTGCAAAGAGTCAGACAGGACTTGGTAACTAAACCACATGCGTACAAGGAACCTCCATCCTGTTCTCCATAGTAGCTGTATTAGTCTACATTCCCACCAACAGTACAAGAGGGTTCCCGTTTCTTCACACCCTCTTCAACATTTATTGTGTATAGATTTTGTGATGGTCATTTTGACTAGTGTAAGGTGATACCTCCCCTGCCCCCCTTGTAGTTTTGGTTTTTCGTTTCTCTAAGAATTAATGACGTTGAGCATCTTTTCATGTGCTTGTTGGCCATCTGTATGTCTTCTTTGGAGAAGTGTCTATTTAGGTCTAAGAAGGACTCCCGCCCATATTTTCTTGGTTGGGTTGTTTGTTTTTTGGAGCTGCATGAGCTATTTCTATATTTTGGAGATTAATCCTTTGTCAGTTGCTATATTTGCAAATATTGTCTCCCATTCTGAGGGTTATCTTTTCAACTTACTTATGGTTTCCTTTGCTGCACAAAAGCTTTTAAGTTTTAGGTCTTTAATCCATTTTGAGTTAATTTTTGGGAGTGTTCTAATTTCATTCCTTTACATGTTGCTGTCCGGTTTCCCCAGAACCACTTATCAAAGAGGCTGTCTTTGCTCCATTGTATATTCTGGCCTCCTTTGCCATAGATTAGCTGACCAAAGCTGTATGGGTTTATCTCTGGGCATTCTATCTTTTCCCCTTGATCTGTATTTCTACTTTTGTGCCAGTATCATCCTGTCTGAATTGCTGTTTTAAACCAAATTAAAATTTTGTAACTGATTGAAAGTGTAGCTGGTTGACTAGGCTTTCTCACAGTGTCATTCAAACAAAGATTCTAATTGCTGATTTTTTTTTAAAAATCATAAGTATTCCTTTTATAGACCTTAAGTGGTATCTCAAGCAGAGTCCCTAACTTTTCTGTCACTTTCTATCATTAAACTACAGTCCAGTTCCATTAGAAATTAAAATCTGAAATTTAAATTAAAGATTTTTTTTCTCCTATAGCCAGACTTTTGGCTCTGTGGACTGGAGGGGTCACAGTTTGTTTCCTGAATCCTCCAGGACCTTGGAATAAATGGAACAGTGCGGGTGGGACAGAAGCAGGGAGCTTACTCCATTTCAGAATCACCGTTAGCCATTCTTCTTACCTCCCTGCTCTTCCTGGTTTTTGTGGGGGTGCAGCCATTGGAGATATAGAAAAGATGCAAAGAGATAAGCAAGGTGCAAGGAAGAGAGCACAATCTGAAGCTCTTCACTGATTTTCTGGGCACGTGGGCTGACCTCAGGTGGCACCCAGAGTCTCAGCCTCTTATAAAACACAGTATGAATTATTTATGGGAACCTGTGGGATGCTTCCTCTGGCCAATTCCTTGTCAAGACTTAACCATCTCCTCCCAGAAACAGATGTACCTGTCCACCTCACTGGTCTTCTGGAGGGTCAGCTGCTCTCAAGCGTGACCAACTTTCCAGCTGCCCATGTGACCCACAGGAAGCTCCTCTGTCTTTGACAGGCCAAAGGATGAGAGCGCTCATAATCCACACTGGCTCATCTCTCAGACGTGCTTTGTTCAGTTATCTCTTATCTGTTTGAATAGACACGGGGTAGACCAGCAAGCCTGCTGCCTCAATAAGCTTCTACCAGGGGATAAATGAGAGGCAGATCTCTTTTGCAGTAACCTCAAGAGTGTAAATGCCTTTTATTATAGCTTCATTTTATCCTAGCCATCAGGAGAGGAAAAGCACCTTTGTCTCTCACTGGAGGGAATAAAATTGTCTCTCAGGCCTTAGAAGGTTTTGCTAATGATTTCTAGGATACCTCCTTCTTGATTTTCCTTCTCATTATATATATATATGCTCCGATGACATTTCAGGTCAGTGAGACAGATTTTGATGTCTCTTACCAAGTGTTGGGAGATGTTTAAATCCAAATAATAGCCATTTTATTCAGAGTGAGAAAATAGTTTTGCCCATTTGTCTTAAATTTGAGGACCTTCTTGCCAGCTCTGTAGTGATAGAGAAAGCAGTACTTGAAATCCTGTTTGTTAAACTTGACAATACATGAAGTGTTCTTGGTGATGTCCAGGTTAAAAGGACAAAACTATGATTGGAAGAATTAATATCAGCAAAATGCCCAAATCACCCAAAGCAATCTATAGACTTAATGCAATCCCTGTCAAAATATCCATGACATTTTTCATAGAATACAACAAATATTCCTAAAATTTATATGGAACCACAAAAGACCTTGAACGTTAAAACAACTTGAAAAATAGAGTTGAAGGTATCAGACTGTCTCACTTCAGACTATACTACAAAACTACAGCAATCAGTATAGCATGGTACTGGCCCCCAAAAGACAAATAGAGCAGTGGACCAGAATAAATAACCCAAAAGTAAACCCACACCTATGGTCAATGATACTATGGTCATGAGAAAGGAAGCAAGAATATACAAGGAAGAAGAGACAGTCTCTTCAATAAGTGGTCCTGGAATAACTTTACAGTTCCATGTAAAGTAATGATATTGCAACATTTCCTCACACTGTATATAAAAATACAATGGATTAAAGACCTGACAAGATCTGAAAGTATATAACTCCTGGAAGAGAACATAGGCAGAACACTCTTTGATGTAGATCACAGCAATAATTTTTGGACCTGTCCTCTAAGGTACGTCTTCCCAGGTGAGTCTCAGGAGGCTGGCAGTGCAGTAGACGTAAGAGATATGGGTTCAGTCTCTGGGTCAGGAAAATCCCCTGGAAGAGGCATAGCAACCCACTCCAGTATTATTGCCTGGAGAATGCCATGGACAGAGCAAACTGGCAGATTACAGTCCATAGCATCACAAAGAGTCAGACACAACTGAAGCGACTTAACATACACACACACACACACACACACACACATACACACTCCTAAGGCAAAAGAAATAAAAGCAAAAATAAACAAACAAGACCTAATTAAACTTAGAAACTTTTGGACAGCAAGGGAAACCATTGACAGAATGAAATGACACTTACTAAATGAGAGAATATATTTGCAAATGATATTACCAACAGGGGGCTGATATCCAAAATATATAAACAGCTCATACAACTCAATATAAAAAAAAAGCCAACCCAATTAAAAAATGGGCAGAAGAGCTGAATAGACATTTTTTCCATAGAAGATATCCACATGGCCAATAGGCACGTGAAAGACGCTCCACATTTCTAATTAACAGAAAGGCAAATCAAAGCCACAGTTAGATGTCACCTTAAACTCGTCAGAACGGCCTTCATCAAAAAGTTTACAGGAAACAAACGTAGGCAAGAATGTGGAGAAAAGGTAATCCTCGTACACTGTGGGTATGTTGTAAGTCGATTCATCTGCCATGGAAAACAGTATGGGGGTTCCTGAAAAAAACTGTAAATAGAACTGCCATGTGATCCAGCAATACTGTGCTTGGGTATTTATCTAGAAAAAACAAAAACACTAATTTGTAAAGATACATGCACCCAGTGCTCATGGCAGGTTTGATCCCTGTGTCGGGAAGATCCCCTGCAGTAGGAAATGGCAGCCCACTCCAGTAATCTTGCCTGGAAAATCCCATGGACAGAGAAGCCTCGTGGGCTGCAATCCATGGGGTCGCAGAGAGTCAGACACAGACTGAACACACACACACTGTTCATAGCAGCACTGTTTACAGTAGCCAAGGCTTGGAAGCAACCCATGTGTCCATCAACAGACAATCGGATAAAGAAGCTACGGTACTCACATACAGTGCGATATTCCGCAGCCATTAAAGAATTTAATTCTGTCACTTATAGCAATGTGGATGGACCTAGAGAATGTTAAACTTAGTGAAATGGATCAAAGACAGATAGTGTATGATACCACTAATTTGTGAAATCCAAAAAGTAAAATGAATGTATATAGAAAAACAAACTTACAGATATAGAAAACAAACTAGTGATTTTCAGTGGAAAGAGGAAAGGGTATGAGGTGAAGACACAGAAATTACTATATATAGAATAGATGAGTGACAAGGCTATATTGTAGAGCACAGGGTAATATAACCATTATTTTGAATAACTTAATGGAGTATTATCTATAAAATTACTGAACCACTATGCTGTATGCCTAAAACTAATATAATACTGTAAATCAACTATACTTCATTTAAGAGAAAAAAGATGAAACTTCATGTCAATGAATCATATACTTTTAACTGATATATAGTATTCAAAATTTCAGTATATATATTCTCTTGCTTTCACATATATATATATGCATGTGTGGAAATTATAAATAATAATAGTTCTTTTTGGTTAATGAGGTTCTGGTAAATTTTATTAACGTTTCTACAATGAGAGCATATTGTTAAACAAAAAAGTAGATATTATTATTTAAAGCATCAATGAAATGAAAAAGGCATGGAGTTCCTGGCTAGAAATTAAGTGTTGCATCATTAATACTCAGAGTATTGCTTTCCTTTTAGGTCAAGACACAGAAGAAGCAGGGAGCTCCATGTCTACTCTGGAGAGGTCACTGGCTGCACGCCGAGCCACCCGGGCCAAGCTCATGATTCCTATGGACGCCCAGTCCAACAATCCTGGTGAGTAGCAGTCGGCGCCACAGTGAAGAAGGGAAAATATCACGTTAATATGAGGCATACGTGCTTAGTTGCTCAGTCGTGTCCAACTCTTTGCGACCCTTTTGCCTATAGCCCGCCAGGCTCCTCTGTCTATGGGATTTTTCAGGCAAGAATACTCCAGTGGGTGGGCATCTCCTCCTTGATTTGCAGTATTATATTAGTTTCAGTTTGTATATTATATTATACAATTTTCTTTGTATATCTTTTCTCTATCAACTATCAAAACCCGGTTAGAGTTTTCTCTGAACTTTCTGGGCAAATGGATATAATGAAGAACAAATTAAAATCATATCATTTTTATTTGGAAGTTAGAATTTTCACTCTGTTGTTTGTTGTGCTTGCCTTACACAACCCCATGATTTATCTATGGACAATCAGTTCATACATATTTAAGAAGTTGTATAGAAAATGAATCGATCTAAAAAGAATGGAAGTTTTGTCTTTATTGATCTTATTCTAACAACCACCTTCATAGATTTTTTAAAACTCTTTTAATAAGTCTAATTTTCAGACTTAAATAATCTAGCTCTCTTGAAACAAATATTGAAATAATCACTTCCTACCCCCTTCATGTTGAAGTTTTCTGTCACACTCCCACTTTCACTGAAGATATTAGTATCTGCGAATCACTTCCTTTCAATTACCTCTATGATCAATCTTGGTAATTATAGTACCCATGCACATAATCCATCTGATGTTAGTTCCTGATGTTCCCTACAATATTAGCTCTTTCCCACCTCAGTTCATCAATTCCACGTCACACAGGAAACTAATAATTGTACCTGTTACAGAATGTCAGTTTCTGTCATCTCTATTTCTAGCATAGTATTATTTTTCTCATTTATTGGCCCCTTGCTAACAAATTTTTAACCCCACTAGGACCTCCAGTCCATTAACTCTGCACCCTTCCCATTATCCCTGGTCTTCCTCATGTCTTTATTTCCATTTAAACTCAACTTCCAATCCAGCATTAATTACTACCTTCCATCCCTTGTAAACAGCCTCGTCTCCCTTGGTTCTTCTTCCCTATCATAGTTACTACCCAAAAAAACTCTACCCTGGTTAAATTAGCTCCTCACCAACAGTAACCATGAACCTTGACAGCTGACTTCATTTGAAGAAAGATATGTATAGCCTATTTGGGCTTCCCTGGTGGCTCAGCTGGTAAAAAAAAAAAAAAATCCGCCTGCAATGCCGGAGACCTGGGTCCAATCCCTGGGTTGGGAAGATTCCCCTGGAGAAGGAAACTTCTACCCACCCCAGTATTCTCGACTGGAGAATTCCATGAACTATATAGTCCATGAGGTCCCAAAGAGTCGCACATGACTGAATGACTTTCACTTTCATATAGCCTATTCCCTGGGTATTTATGACAACAAATTCAAGGTGAACTGTCATTTATTTGGAAATGCCAGTCATTTCTCTCACTTTGAGAGAAATCATTCATTATCATTCACTGAAACATGATTCATTGTCTCACTTTATAAGATATATTTATTCTTTCCTTTCTGACTCAATACCTCTCTCCTTTCCCCAGTCCCTGCTAATAAGTCTGCTTCTTTTATCACCAAGAGAAGCATTTAGAAATGCTTTCCTTATCTACCCTTCAAATCTAGTGATCTGTTTTTGTTTCTCTGTAAGACCAGCTTTTGATTAAAGTAAAAGAGGAGAGTGAAAAAGTTGGCTTAAAGCTCAGCATTCAGAAAATGAAGATCATGGCATCTAGTCCCATCACTTCATGGGAAATAGATGGAGAAACAGTGGGAACAGTGTCAGACTTTATTTTGGGGGGCTCCAAAATCACTGCAGATGGTGACTGCAGCCATGAAATTAAAAGATGCTTAGTCCTTGGAAGGAAAGCCATGATTAACCTAGATAGCATATTCAAAAGCAGAGACATTACTTTGCCGACTAAGGTCCGTCTAGTCAAGGCTATGGTTTTTCCTGTGGTCATGTATGGATGTGAGAGTTGGACTGTGAAGCAGGCTGAACGCTGAAGAACTGATGCTTTTGAACTATGGTGTTGGAGAAGACTCTTGAGAGTCCCTTGGACTGCAAGGAGATCCAACTGGCCCATTCTGAAGGAGATCAGCCCTGGGATTTCTTTGGAAGGAATGATGCTAAAGCTGAAACTCCAGTACTTTGGCCACCTCATGCGAAGAGCTGACTCATTGGAAAAGACTTTGATGCTGGGAGGGATTGGGGGCAGGAGGAGAAGGGGACGACAGAGGATGAGATGGCTGGATGGTATCACTGACTCGATGGACATGAGTCTGAGTGAACTCCGGAGTTGGAGATGGACAGGGACACCTGGCGTGCTGCGATTCATGGGGTCGCAAAGAGTCAGACACAACTGAGCAACTGAACTGAACTGAAGACCAGCTCTCTCCCTTGAGGACAACCTTTCATTCCCACTTAGGGACTCTTCTGTAATTATCCCTTTCCTTTCTTGCACCATCAGTTTTCCTTCCTACTGATAATTCCAATATGCATATGAGCATTGTCTCATAACTCCCTTGTTAAAGCATCTTCCCTGGAACCACTAGCCCATTCCTCCCCTTTCCTGAGAAACTCTCTTAAAAGTTGTCTGTAATTACTTTTTGCTCTTTTAATCTTCTTTATTAGTTTTAATAGCATTTCCACAGTCCCTCTACTAAAACCATGGTTGCCAAGATTTCAATAATCGCCACGTCATTTTACCAAATGCTCAATTGTCCAGTGCTCAGCAAAATTTCACATAGCTTCTTTTTTTTCTTGGAATGCTTTCTTCACTTCACTGTTGTATTCTAAATGCCCCCAGTTTTCTTCCTGTCCCACTGCCTGCTCATTTTTAGTCCTTTACTTACTGCTCCTTTCTCCCCAGTCTCTTAAGAGACAGAGAGTACCCTAGTGCTCAGTCTGCAAACTGCTGTCTACTGTCTACACTTGCTTCTTAGAAGTTGTCATCTAATACCAATGGCTTTAATGCCATTTGCATGCTGATGAATCACAAAATTTAATCCCTAGATTAATCCCTTCCTGAAACCCACATCAATTTCCATATACAATATTGACTCAGCTTCTTCAAATGGCTAACAGGCAAGCCAGGTGAGCTCAACATGGAAATCTTGCTCTTCCATAATTCCCTCTCCCCAAACACGATCCTCCTATTATTTTTCCCAATACATGGTACCACTATTTAACCATCTATTCTTGTTTAAAAAATGAAATAAAACAAAAACTCTAGTTTCATACTTCTTTATTGTGATTTCCTTACATCCCAAATTCATTCCTTCACCAAATCTGATAGTTCTTGCTTTCCAAACCCGTCCCAAATCTGACCATTCTTTCCCACCTCCACTTTTCTGCCTTTATCCAAGCTATACCATCTCTAGATGGCAAATATAATCTATAGATTGTAGACCATAGCTGTGAACGTGTGACTGTTCTCTTTTCTTGAACTGTTGATCTTACAGTAAGTCGTCTACGCTGAAGCTTTTCAGCGTGAATTAGATCATGTTATTCCTCTTGACTTCCTGTCACATGTGGCACAAAATCCAGTGATTTCATCCTGCCCAAGAGGTGCTGTGTGGTCCAGCCCCTGGCACATCTCTCACACTATCGCTTGCTGTTCCTCTCTGTAATCTCTTTCAGACCCATAGCTCTCTCTGTACTTTGGCAATAACTCACATTCCAAATCAGGGACGTTTAACTGTCCTCTTTGCCTGGCGTTTCTTTCCATAGATATTTAGTTGACCTTTCCCTCATTTATTCGGGTCTGTGTTCAACTGCCACCACTGCAAAGGAACATAGGTCTTCTCTGACCATTACCTAGGAGCATCCTTGGTCTCTCTCCACCCTCTTCACTCTGCTTTGTTTTTCTTAAGGTATAGAACTATCTTACGTGCTTTATTGTATTTGTTTACTTATTATGTGTTTTCCCTGTGTCGTACAGGCTCTGTGAGAGCAGGAATTTTGCCTGCTTTCATCACGTCATATCCTCAGTACCCCAAATGGAGATTGGCACATGGCAGGCGCTCAGTTGATACTGTTCAGCCAAATGAATGAACTAATGGCTGTTTCTTTCTGCCTACTGTATGTGATGTTTCCTCTGCATTCCAACATAGCTCACAATTTTATATAATAAATGTAATGGAATTTACAACAGATGCCAGTTGTTCAGCTCGTGGGATAGATACTGTTCTTATGCCTGTTTTACTAAGGAAAGAACGGAGGCTTACAGAGTTGAAGTACGTAGCTTACAGTCATACAGCAAGTAAGTGACGGGGCCAGTTTGGACTCGGGACTGGCTTCAGCCCCTGTGCTCTTGATCAGTGTGCTCCCAGCTGCAGTCCTCTGTGGAGCTGCTGCCCTTTGTATTCCACTCCTTTCACCACATAGAGGGACGCAGCGCCCTTAGCCGCTTCTCTTTGTTTGTTCCTTCCAGCCACTTTCCTCTTATAACTAAGTTCTCTCTGTGCCAACCTTCCATAGCTTTCCTCTTAAAAATTAATGTGTTTCAGAATCTTCATGGGACTTTCTCTCCCATATATCACTTCTTCATCTAAGAAGTTCCCGTATCCCATTGACTTTTTTTCTTCCACAGTATCTTCTGAATCCCTGGCCGCATTCCCATTTCCAAGAGTCATGTTTTTATTCTTCTCTTTATGGCCTCACCCCTGAACAGTCAAAGTAGCTCTGTAATTAATCTTCCTCCTGTCTGTAGTGCCTTCTAAATATCTTTGAATCCTGCTCACCAAATTTCTTCCTGAAACAACTTAAATATGGCGTTCTACTCCATAAATTTTTGCAATGGTTCCTCACTGTCTTCCAAGAAAAAAACAACAAACCCCTGTACATACCAGATATAAGTCTATATTTCTAGTCTCCTATCTCTATGTTAGACACCCTTGCCAAGCCAGACCAATCACCAGTTCACAAATGTGCATTGTTCTTTATTTGATTTTGCTTCTGAACACTTTTTTTTTCCCCTTATGGAATGACTTGGTAGCCATCTCTAACTAACAGAGTTCTGTGAATCTTTCAAAGACCAGAGAGATATTAATGCCCTCATGAATTCTTTCCTCTCTGATTACTACACCCAGAAATGAGGGCTGCTTTTCTCATGTTTGAATAGTCTCTCTTTTTAACACTTTTATGGAATTAATTCCTGAGTACTGCCTCATATACTTAGGTATTCAAGTCCAAATCTCCTCTCCTCTAACAGATTGTGTATTACGTGATATGGAGGGAATACATCTAATTCTTCTTCATATTCACACATTGTTTAACTCAATATCTAGCATAAAATCGGTACTTGCTGAGTATCTTTCAAATAAATGACTACATGAAACGTATTATAAGAAGGCCTTGTGTTCATAACACATCAGGGTTTAAGGCTCTTTTTTTAGCAGTTCTAATAGAATATCTTCAAATAAAAACTTGATATATCAAAGGCAGTTAAAATTGTTTTCATTCAATAAGAACTAATGCGCTTAGAAAGAAAGAGAAATGTAATGGACTCTAACAAGTGTTGAGAACTTCTGAATATTATTCACTAGCTAAATACCTTGCTAATTCGTATTTCGTTTACTCCTCACAGTACTCTCATGTGTTGAGATTATCCTGATTTTACAGATGGGAAACAGTCTCAGCTTAAGAAACTTCCTTTGGGACACAGCTGAGCAGCTTATGAGTCTCTATGGTGTGCTGCCTTTCTAAGAACAAAGATGCCTCATGTTATTTGTATTCCTTTTTTAAAGAATGTGTTTGACTCTAGCATATCCAGTTTACGAATGTGGAAACCGAAGTTCTGGGAGTCTGAAGCCCAAACTCTGCTCAGTCTGTCGGCTGTACCCTGCCCACTCCCGCTGGAATCTCAAGCTCTGACTCGCTGGCTGACTAAAGCACGACTTCTCTTACTCCTGGTGTCTTACATGGATGCAGGCCCTGAAATGACAAGTAGTTTGTTACTTTAATGAGTTTAAAATCAGTAAATTAGTAGTTAGAAATGCATTAGCTTTATTTAAAAACTATTCTATAAAGCATGCATATATGTGATTTTCAGCAGTTAAATACATTTATAAAATGCATAGGGACACTCTGATTCAACAGTTCCATATCTAGATTTATTCTGTCCTTGGGTGTCTGTCTAGCAGAAATGCCTAATATGCTCACCAAAAGACATGTGTAAGAATACTTTGGGGAATACTGCTTATGATGACTTTGAAATGTATATGACATATTCACACAATGGACTGCCATGTAGCAATGAAAATGAACGAGCTAAAATGGTACAAACACTATGGAGACTCTCACAGATGAACTCTTGCAAAACAGAAATGTAATACATCTGTATGATTCAATTTATGTAAATTTTAAACAGGCAAAATAACCTATGGGGTCAGAATTCACAAGAGTAGTTACTCTTAATGAGAGGTGATTAGTCACCAGAAGGGACCGTGGCACATCTTCTGATAGCATTCCGTTTCATGGCCTGGATGATGGTCAGAAGACATTTCACCCTGAAAAATCACTGAGCAGTACTGACGATACTTAGTTTTCAATATGTATTACTGTTGTTCCGTTGCAAAGTTGTGTCCAACTCTTGTGTCCAGACCCCAAGGACTGCAGCACACCAGGACTCTCTGTCCCTCACTGTCTCCCAGAGTTTGCCCAAGTTCATGTCCGTTAATTGGTGATGTCATCCAACCATCTCATCCTCTATCGCCCCTTCTCCTGCCTTCAGTCTTTCCCAGCATCAGGGTCTTTTCCAATGAGCCAGCTATTGGCCAAACTATTGGAGCTTCAGCATCAGTCCTTTCAGTGAGTATTAAGGATTGACTTCCTTTAGGATTGACTGGTTTGGTCTCCTTGCTGTCCAAGAGACTATAAATATGCATATTTATATTTAAGTAAAACTTCAATTAGAAATGAAGAGTCAGTAGAATATAGACCTTTTGAAATCTTTGTCACATTACATTCTTTGTTGGCTCCAAACTCAGTTGGTTAAACTCTGTCTAACAAGAGAAAATTTACTTCAGCATATAATCCAAGTTGATTTTAAAATTAATTCTTAGACTTTCTGACAAATAGATTCTTTGCAACTGACATGATTTATGGGCCTTAGCTAGCTAGGCTGAAAAACTTGTAGATTCATATCTTGACAGAGTTATGATTTCATTCAGAATGGTAGATGCATTTACTGATGGCCCACTTGCAATTATTTGGATTTACTTGCGTATCAAGTCTTGTATAAACCACATCATAGCATAGTTTGGATTTCCAGTCACACGTATAAAGATGCTTGCTGTTCCGCTTAATAACCTCTATTTTTGTAAGATTATCCCCCCTCTCTTCCTTGACATTTCTCACCATGTTCTACAAAATGTTAACTACCAGATAAAATATAAACTATCTGAAGTGTTTTTTAGTTCTTAAACTTCACAGGAAATGGCATTTAATTTCATTGAAGTTACAAAATCTGTTTATTTGTCTGAGATTATACTTCTTGGTTGAAAACATTAGGTGGCATATGTTACTTCTTACCCCAGAACACACTTCACAGCTAAGCAAGCTGATGACTGTGAGAGGCTTAGTAGCTGATAGCTAGACAGGAGAAGAATCCAGATATTCTGAATTCCCCAGTCCAGTGCTCTTTCTTATAAAACCGTGGCAAAAAGTGAGTATTTTTACAATGGCCAAAAATAATTTTACATGATTTTCTTACTATAAATTAGTCTCCTGGAGAAGACTCTTAAGAGTCCCTTACTTAGACTGTAAGGAGATCCAACCAGTCCATCCTAAAGGAAATCAGTCCTGAATATTCATTGGAAGGACTGATGCTGAAGCTGCAGCTCCAATACTTTGGCCACCTGATGCAAAGGATTGACTCATTGGAAAAGACCCTGATGCTGGGAAGGATTGAAGGTGGGAGGAGAAGGGGCAACAGAGGATGAGATGGTTGGATGGCATCACCGACTCAATGGACATAAGTTTGAGCAAACTCTAGAGTTGACGATGGACAGGGAGGCCTGGCGTGCTGCAGTCCATGGGCTCGCAAAGAGTTGGACACGACTGAGTAACCGAACTGAAGGAAAGTCATATGCTGGGTTTCCAGGAATCAGACTCTGAAAAAAGATTGGAAAACAGGAGATTTATTAGCGAGTTCCTTTGGTAATAACACCTGTGAGGGTAAGTGGTGCAGAATTGCTGAGAGGGGGATAGTAAACTAATCAGGTATGGTTATCGTCATTCACTTTGTAAACCATGTCCGGCCCTTTGAGATCCCCATGGAGTATAGCACACCAAGCTTCCTGTCCTTCACCATCTCCCGGACTTTGCTCAAATTTATGTCCATTGAATTGATGATGCCATCCAACCATCTCATTCTCTGTCACCCTCTTCTCCTCCTGCGTTCAGTCTTTCCCAGCATCAGAGTCTTTTCCAATGAGTCGACTCTGCATGAGGTGGCCAAAGTACTGGAATTTCAGCTTTAGCATCATTCCTTCCAAAGAAATCCCAGGGCTGATCTCCTTCAGAATGGACTGACTGGATCTCCTTATTTATTCCCTACCGAGTGGCAGAACTAGATAATGAACCCAGGCAGCCTGACCTAGTGTTGGGCCCTTTACCACTATTTTAAGAATAGCTGCAGAAGGTGTCATTCTGAATGCTCACTATTTTCCTAAAGTGGGAATTTGTGGACACTTGTGCCTGGCATCCAGTGACAATTGCTTGTCAAAGGACACCTGCAAATGGGAAGGAGTTTAGAGTATTTATCAAGGGTGATGGAAACTACAGTTACGAATAGTCCAGATTATATGTAGGCCATTGCCAAAAAGAAATGCTAAAGAGAGGCAGAGTGAGAAATCATTTCACTTAAGCTCTTTGCACTTTAAAATATTATCTTTACTCTTGTGTTTGTTCACCTCTCCTCCTCAACACATCTCTCAGATTGCCAAGTATCATGGGAACAAGTACCTGTGCTGCTGCTAAGTCACTTCAGTCGTGTCCGACTCTGTGTCACCCCATAGACAGCAGCCCACCAGGCTCCCCCGTCCCTGGGATTCTCCAGGCAAGGACACTGGAGTGGGTTACCATTTTCTTCTCCAGTGCATGAAAGTGAAAAGTGAAAGGGGAGTCACTCAGTTGTGTCCGACTCTTCACAACCCCATGGACCGCAGCCCACCAGGCTCCTCTGTCCATGGGGTTTTCCAGGCAAGAGTACTGGAGTGAGGTGCCATCACCTTCTCCCAAGTACCTATAGAGAGCTTTACTTCTTAAAATTGTAACTTTAAAAATAAAATCTGTATTGTAGATTTCCTATAGGTCGTGTTTAACACTAACATTTTTGTAAATGTTGTTTAAAGTTTTTGAATATCAATGTGCCCTGTTAAGGAAACTAATTTGGTGGTGAGGGAGTTTCTACTTGAAAAATCTTTATGCATCAGTATGAGAGATAAATCCGGTTGTCAGCAAGCTGTGTCAGAACAGATTTCTTGTCATAGTTGGCCGCAAGGCAGAGATTTATTGAAAATGTTTGATGATATCACTCTTCAAGCGGTTTTACATAAACAAAGCAGGGCAGTGAATGCCTTGAATTGTACTGTGAGGATATGTGTGTGTGTGTGTGTGTGTGTGGTTTCTGGCTCTCAAAACTGACATGTAGGGGAAAATACAAAAATGCACTTCAATACACGGTGTTAGGTCCAACTTATTTTAGAATGATTAGTTTAGCGACAACCATTTTATAAGTAAGGGTAGGTGTCTGTTCTATTTTAGAAATGAATCATGGATCAAAAAACTTCAAAACCAAAGCTTTGGAATACTGACTATTCTATTCATGTGAGGGAAATAGAATAATGCAAATTTCTGAGTTGCTGAGACATACAACAGATTTATCATCTTTTAAAAGAACTTTTATTATTTGCAAACCTTTTGTACTCAGGTCAGTAGTCGAAATGCAAAACTCATAGAAAGTAAAATGTTTTTTCTTAAGTAATGAAAGACTTGGAACTGGAATATGAATTTAGTCTCTTGGGTTCTCTCCACTCTCTAACTTAGGCAGAATCTGTGGCTTGCCAAATTATTTTATGTTTTTCTATTCAAATTTATTCAGCACCAACTGGAAGATATTTATGACATTCTTTTCCTAACTGCATTCTAAAATATTGGTTAAATGCAGGTAACAATATTGATTAGAATGTCACAGTTTGTCAAGTGGGTGCCTTCTGTGTTTAAGGGAGACTATTATTGTCATATTTATTTATAAGTAAAAATTGTCAGCACAGGAAAAGCTTTGCAATTTGGCAGTCAAACTTAAACTTAATGACTGTATAGTAATCTCATTTTGATTGGTAAGATGTATGAATTGAATTAACTGCTTCAGAGTGAAATTTTGAGTTATAGGAATACAGACTTTGTTATTATAAGACTTTTATTTGCAAATGCATTCAAGTCTATTACTATTATTATCACTGTAGTAACATAGTAAGTATACACACCAGGAAACAAAATAATACATACATGAGATCATGTAAAAAATCTCCAGTGGGTTAAAATGACAGATTTATAAATATTTCTTCTAGAAAATCTTTCTTGTTAACTCACTTGAAAAATATGAAGTGTCTCCAGCACTGTACTATGACAGACACAAAGACTACAAAATTATAACCTTTTCCTCTAGGGAATATATCATTATTTTGGCTGGTATCTGGTTTGAATTTCTGATTCTTTTCAAAAGTTCCTTTCTCATTTTATTTCTTTTCCTTTTTCTAAAGTCTGTTCACGTGTTTAGATAGCCACATCTACTTTTATAAAATATCTTATCAATTAAATTATATCATCTTTATTTATGATGTTATATATCAGTTACTCTGAATTTTTCATTGAAGTCCTCCCAAAAATAATTTCGAAAAGCTTTGTATCAAGCGTCTGCCTGCAGTGCGGGAGACTTGGGTACTATTCCTGTGTTGGGAAGATCCCCTGGAGTAGGAAATGGCAACCCACTCCAGCACTCTTGCCTGGAAAATCCATGGACAGAGGAGCCTGATAGGCTACAGTCCATGGGGTCGCAAAGAGTCAGACACGACTGAGTGACTTCACTTTTTGTATCACCACAGACATTTTTAATTCAATATTTAAAGTTAAATATTATAGGTTAAATATCTGCAAAATACATAATTTTTCTGGTATTCTACTCTTCTAAATAAAGCCAAAAGTGTAAAAACACCATAACAGTTTGATACCCACCATCATCCATTTACAAAGTATCAATACATAAGGAAGTTTCCCTTTTACAGAGAAGAGTGTGTATCACTCATTTTCTTCCTTTAACTAATACCTACAGTTTGCTTCCCCACAGAATAACATACAATTGTCAGCTCTATGAACTCTCACAGAAAGTTAAATAGTATTTCAGTTAGCAACTAGGTAATGTCCTCTAATTTTTTTCTGGAAGTAAAAGTTATATTCAAGTATTGATTAATCATTCAAATTGCCTGCTTTCTAATTTTCTAGGAGGTACAACTGTAAAAAGCTTTATCAAGACTTATACATCTACAGGTTTCATTCACTTAGAGGTACTTCATATAATACAGTATACTAAGACAGTTTTGAAAACATTGAAATATCACATCTTTACTAACATAAGTTTTGAAAAAATGTTTTATCCCATTAAATCATTAATATACATTCTTATTTGATTCAGATAAAGCACCCATTACTTAACTTCCTTAAAAAAGAGTTAGTCCTCATTACCAAAACAGTCAAAACTTGCTATGTGAAAAAAGACCTGGCTTCATTTTTCAAGTAAACATGTTAATATGCACTTCAAGGAGTATTATACTGAAATTAAATTCTCAAATGCAGTTTTACATATATATGTGTGTGTATAATATATATATGTATATATATATATACACCCCCTCCCTCTTGAGCCTCCCACCCTCTAGGTTATCAGAGTGCCAGGCTGGGGGCTCCTGTACTATTCAGCAGCTGCCCCCTAGCTATCTATTTTACACATGATCGTGTATACGCGTGTGTGCTCAGTTGCTTTACTGTCTCTGCGCCCTGTGGATTGTAGCATGCCAAGCTCCTCTGTCCCTGGGATTCTCTAGGCAAGAATACTGGAGTGGGTTGCCATTCCCTTCACTGGGCATATTCTTGGCCCAGGGATTGAGCCTGGGTCTCCTGCATTGCTGGCGGATCCTTGACCGCTGAGCCCTCAGCAGAATGTATCCATGTCGGTTTCGTTTTCTCGAACCACCCCAGCCTCGCCTTCCCCTCTGTGTCTGCTCGGCTGTTCTCTGGGTGTGTGTCTCCATTCCTCCCCTGCAAATAGCTTCATCAGTACCATTTTTCTAGATTCCATATATATGCGTTAATATATGATATTTGTTTTTCAGTTTCTGATTTACTTCACTCTGTATAACAGGCTCTAGGTTCATCCACCTCACTACAACTGATTTAAATTCATTCCTCTTCATGGCTAAGTAATATTCCATTTATATATGTACCACATCTTCTTTATCCATTCGTCTGTTGATGGCCATCTAGATTGCCTCCATGTCCTGGTTCGTGCTGCAGTGAGCACATTGAGGTACATGTGTCATTTTGAACGAACCCTTTTAATTTAAAGTGCTATGTATTTCATGTAATTAATCTTCATTTTTAACTCAAAATATTTTTAAAATCTGTTTCTAACCAACAATAATGCAATGTAATTTGTATCTTGATAAAATTACTAGGTAAAAGGAAAGTGATTAAAAAATTTTTTTTTACTTTGGTAAATGTACACTGCTGTGCATGTTGAACTTCAGCAACTGGCCTTAGGGTATAACTCAATTTTAAAAAGTCATAATATAAATAATTCATTTATTTTTTAGGTAAGAATATGCTGTTGAAATTGATCATTCCAGCAGCTAGCTTTATTTTTATTTTTTGTTAATAAGAGGTAGAGCATGCTAAACATTTTATAAGATGAAGATTGACTTACACTGAGAGTGAGTATTTCATAATATGATACAGTTCAGTTCAGTTGCTCAGTCAGGTTTGACTCTTTGCAACCCCATGGACTTCAGCACACCAGGCCTCCTGTTCATCACCAACTCCCAGAGTTTACTCTGGGAGTTACTCTGTCCATTGAGTTGGTGATGCCATCCAGCCATCTCATCCTGTGTCGTCCCCTTCTCCTGCCTTCAATCTTTCTCAGAATCAGGATCTTTTCCAATGAGCTAGCTGACTAGCTCTTCACATCAGGTAGCCAAAGTATTGGAGTTTTAGCTTCAACATCAGCCCTTCCAATGAATATTCAGGACTGATCTCCTTTAGGATGGATTGGTTGGATCTCCTTGCAGTCCAAGGGACTCTCAAGAGTCTTCTCCAACACCACAGTTCAAAAGCATCAATTCTTCAGAGCTCAGTTTTCTTTATAGCCCAACTCTTACATCGATACATGACTACTGGAAAAACTATAGCCTTGACTAGTTGGATCTTTGTTGACAAAGTAATCTCTCTGCTTTTTAATATGCTGTTTAGGTTGGTCATAACTTTTCTTCCAAGGAGTAAGCATCTTTTAATTTCATGGCTGCAGTCATCATCTGCAGTGATTTTAGAGACCCCCAAAGTAAAGTCTGCCACTGTTTCCACTGTTTCCTTATCTATTTGCCATGAAGTGATGGCACCAAAAGAGACTGATTATATTCTTTGTAGCCAAAGATGGATAAGCTCTTTGCAGTCAGCAAAAACAAGACCGGGAGCTGACTATGGCTCAGATCACGAACTCCTTTTTACCAAATTCAGACTTAAATTGAAGAAAGTAGGGAAAACCACTAGACCACTCTGGTATGACCTAAATCAAATACCTAATTCATAATATGATACAACTGAACAGGTTTTGAACAATGGAATCGGACAATGCTCACTAAACCTAGAAAATATTGTGTAAGATATCATCTGTAGGTTTATAACAATGTAACTTCAAACATATTTTGGTATTTCAGAAAACATTCAGTTGCATTTAAATTAATGTGTCACTAAGTTGTACTACTTCAGCTGCTTGAAAGTATTTTCTATTAAATATAAATCTTTACTGTGAGTATTTAGAATATACTTTCATATTCTCTCTCCAGACTATAGATCTCCAAAGCATTACTTTCCTTCACAGAATTAATAGAAAATCCCCACTTTTTTAGCCCGCTGTATATAATGTATTCCATTTTGGAATAATCTAATGTTTGTAACATCATTGTTTTTGCCTAAAAGAAAGAATAAATAAGATGAAAATAAACCAAACCAAATAAAAACCAGGGAGCCTTAAGGTGGGCTATGAATCACTTCTTTGTTTGAAACCATGAAAGGTTTTAAACCTCAGGGTAATTCTTGCTAGTGAGATTCTTGAGGAGTGAGTTGTCTTTTCTGAAGTGAGAAAGAGGCTTTCTAGAAAGAGAGGTAAGTAAAGGAAGCTACATGAAGCTATGAGGAGCATCCATGGATTTGAAGATGTGAAAATGTAGTCGTTTCCTTTTTGCTTGTTAGGCAGATGCATGGGATTGAAAATATTAATGACAACACCTTTGTTTTGCAGCTGTTGTGAGCGCCATCCCTGTGCCAACCCTAGAAAGTGCCCAGTACCCAGGAATCCTTCCGTCACCCACGTGTGGATACCCCCACCCACAGTTCACCCTCCGGCCTGTGCCGTTCCCAACGCTGTCAGTGGACCGAGGTTTCGGAGCAGGAAAAAGTTAGTGTATTGCACTTTCCTTTCTTTGTACTGAGAACAAACGAATAAGATCAATAACGTCTTGTCAAGTGTGTGGCATTTTGATGCTCTTATCCTTTGTAAAGAGGGATTCAGCTGTGACCTGAGTACTAGAATTTTCTTTTTCAGCATGGTCAGTTTTTTGGACCCTAAACATGTACTGGGACTGTTTTTCTAGGCATCTTTCCATAGTCCGTTGCACTGACAGTATGAAGAGTTGTGAGAAAACAAAGCTGAACGGGTTCAGTAAAACAGTGACGTGATAGGTGTTGGAAATTAGTATGATCTGTTAAGTGGGAAGTAACTCCAACATATTCTCACTTAAGTGTCTGTTTGTAATAACTGAAGATGTCTCTTTGATTTTCCTTATGAACCAATACCTGTATGAAAGCTTTAGCTTTCTTTACTTAAATCAGCCATTTGCAACACCATGGATAGACCTTTTTCATTTTTCATTTTTAAGAAATAGCTATTAGAAATAAAAAATTTTCGAGACTAATATTTCACCTGTTTTTATGTATTTATTTTTCCAGCTTTAATGGGAATAGTTGACATTGAACACTGTGTTGTGCCACGTGTTAACTTGATATGCTTCTCTGTTGCAAAATGATAATCACCGTAACCTTAGCCAGCACCTCGATCCATAGCACATAATAAGCATTTCTTTTTTGTGGTAAAAACATTTAAGAGTTACTCTCTTAGCAACTTCTGAGGGTTTAATACAGTATCATTAACTATAATCACTCCTCTGCCCATGGGATTCTCCAGGCAAGAATTCTGAAGTAGGTTGCCATCTCCTTCTCCAGGAGCTCTTCCTGACCCGGCTCACCTGCTTGCTGGCAGCTTCTTTACTAACTGAGCTATGAGGGAAGCCCATTCTATACATTATAGCCCCATAATTTATTCATCTTCTAACTATGAGTCTGATCAAATATGTCCTTTCTTCTCTCCTCTCCCAGTCTCTGGTAAACATTATTCTAGTTTCTATGTCTATGAGTTTGGCTTTCTTAGATTCACATATAATGTTTGTCTTTCTCCATGTGACTTATTTCACTCAGCAAAATGCCTTTAAGGTCTATCCATGTTGTTGCAAATGTAAATGTCCTTCTTTCTCATGGCTAAATAGTATATATATGTGTGTGTGTGTCTGTATACATTTTATATGTATCTCACATCTTCTTTGCCCATTCATTCTTAATGAAAACTTAGCTGTTTCCATGTATTGGCTAGTGTGAATTATGCTGCAAAAAGCATGGGAATATCAGCCATAAAAAGGATGAAATGGGGTCATTTGTAATGATATGAATGAATCTAGTGTCTGTCATACAAAGTGAAGTAAGTCAAAAAAAGGCAAACAAATATTGTATGTTAACACATATATATATCTGGAATCCAGAAAAATAGTTCAGGTGACCCTGTTTGCAGAGCAGGAATAGAGACACAGATGTGGAGAATGGACTTGCGGACACAGTGGGGGAAGGAGAGGATGGGATGAACTGAGAGAGTAGCTTTGATATTTACATAGATAATCATACGTAAAATAGATAGCTCGCGGGAAGCTGCTCTATAGCACAGGGAGCTCGGCTTGGTACTCTGTGATGTCCTGCTGCTAAGTCGCTTCAGTCGTGTCCGACTCTGTGCGACCCCAGAGACGGCAGCCCACCAGGCTCCCCCGTCCCTGGGATTCTCCAGGCAAGAACACTGGAGTGGGTTGCACTTCCTTCTCCAATGCATGAAAGTGAGAAGTGAAAGAGAAGTCGCTCAGTCGAGTCCGACTCTTAGTGACTCCATGGACTGCAGTCCACCAGGCTCCTCTGTCCATGGGATTTTCCAGCCAAGAGTACTGGAGTGGGGTGCCATTGCCTTCTCTGAGTGATGTCCTAGAGGGGTGGAATTGGGGATGTGTGGGAGGGAGGCTCAATAGCGAGATGATATAGTATACTTACAGCTGATTCACACTGTTGTACCACAGAAACTAACACAACATTGTAAAGCAAGTGTGTGTTAGTTGCTAAGTTGTATCTGACTCTTTGCAACCCCATGGACTATAGCCTGCCAGGCTCCTCTGTCCACAGGATTTCCCAGGCAAGAACACTGGAGTGGGTTGTAGTTCCTTCTCCAGGGGATCTTCCCAATCCAGGGATTGAACTTGCATCTCTTGCATTGGCAGGCAGATTCTTTATCACTGAGCCACCTGGGAAGCACCTGTAAAGCAATTATCCTCCAAATAAAAGAAATAATATTAAAAATAGTTGCCAAAAAAAAGTGCACGGAGTGCAGAATCTCTTTGATATCCTGTTTTCATTGCCTTTGCCTATATACGCAGAATTGAGATGGCTAGATTATATGATTGTACACTTTCCTAAGGTACATACTGTTTTCTACAGTGACTATATCATTTTATATTTCCACCAACAGTGCAGAAGTGTTTTCCTGCCTCCACATCCTGGCAAACACTTATCTCTTATCGTTTCTAGTTTAGCCACGGTAACAGAGGTGAGGTGATATCTTGTTGTCCTTTGATTTGCATTTGCCTAATGATTAGTAAAATGGCAACCCACTCCAGTGCTCTTGCCTGGAGAATCCCAGGGACGGGGCAGCCTGGTGGGCTGCTATCTGTGGGGTCGCACAGAGTCGGACACGACTGAAGTGACTTAGCAGCAGCAGCAATGATTAGTAATCTTGAGCACCTTCTCATGTATCTGTTGGTCTTTTGATTATCTTCTTTGGAACAATGTCCATTCAATTCCTCTGCGCATTTTTTTAATCACGGTGTTTGTGGTTTTGTTTTTGAGTTGTATGAGTTTTTGTATATTTTGGATATTAACCAGTTAATCAGATATTTGATTTGTAAGAATTTCCTTCCCTTACATTTTCATTTTCTCTCTTTATAGCTGCTTTTTAATTGGATATAATTCCATTTACTTATTATTGCTGCTATTGCCTTTGCTTTTGGTGTCAAACCAAAAATAAAATCATTGCCAAGATCAATGTCTGTTTTCTTCCAGGAGTTCTACAGTTCTTGGTCTTATGTTCAAGTCTTTAATCCAGTTTATTTTTGCATATGGTACAAGATAAGGGTTCGGTTCACTCCTTCACAGTGACTATTATTCAGTTTTCCCAGCACCTTTTATTGAAGAGACTGTTCCCTCCCCATGGTGTATTATTGAACTTCTTTTTAAATGTTACTTGATTTTATACTTGGGGATATATTTAGGCTCACAGTTCTGTCCCTGTGGTATGTGTCTGTTTTTATGCCAATACTGTACTGCTTTAATTGCTATAGTTTTGAGGTATAGCCTGAAATCAGAAACCATGATTCCTCTAGCTTTGTTCTTAGGTTTACTTTTGGTTCATGAGTTCCATGTAAATTTTAGCTTTTGTTTTTTCTTTTTCTAATTCTGAAAAGATTATATTGGAATTACAGTAGTGATTGATTGAGTATATATATGGCTTTGGGTAGTAGTTTTAACAATATTAATTCTTCCAACATAGACCATCTTTCCAGTTTTTGTGTCTTGTTCAATTTCTTTTATCAAAGCAGTAGATTTCAGTATACAACTGTTTCACCTCCTCAATTACATTTATTCCTAAGTTTTTTGTTCTTCTTGATGCTCCTGTAAATGAGATTGTTTTCTTAATTTCTCTCTATGATAGTCTGTTGTTACTATATCAAAATTCAGCTGATTTCTGTATATTGATTTTTGTATCCTGAGAGTAGTATTTGTTTCAAAGAATGTACAAATGGAGAGAGATTCTCAAGCTATTATATGCACCCTGGTGATTTTTCCTGTGCTATTTAGCTTTTCTTCCCTTCAAGCACAGCATTTTAAAATCTTTATTTTATGGCATTCTTCTCTTAGTTACGAACAGGTGACTCAGCATCTCCTGTGAGATAGGATATTTTGTAATAGATAAGATGGTAACAGCAATAAAATATATTTGTGGAGTAACTATATTTTTTCCAAGCCAACAGGGACAGCTCTAAGAAATCATAAATTGTCTAGATGTAGCAAGGTTAGAATTAAAAGGCATCAAAAATCTGCCAAGAGAGAATTAGATTTATTTTTCTTCTTCTCAGTGCACATCATGTCTAGAGAATAGAGTGTGTGCAAAAACTCAAAGAAAAAAAGTCCTGAGACCACACTGAAGGGATTTAAATAAAGGTATGAGAAGTCCAACACCTCCAAATTTCTCAATCCCAAAACAACTAGGATGATAATTCTAGTCAAAGGATTCAGAACACACAGGTCCCTTCTTCAGTTTCTGAACTGCACTACCCCCAAGAGAAAAGAGGTTCATAGCTTTAGTTTAGTTTTCTTCTTATTGCTTCATTGTTCATTTCTATTCTCTTACTGTAAAAGGAAGCATCAGAATGGCCTTTATCTGTTCATTCCAGCAAGACTGAGATAGCCAAAGTTCACTACTTTGTCCAAACCTGGAAATTAACTATTTCATTCATGGGTGTTCCCGTAAATTCTTTTCCGTTTTTAAAAGCATCATCTCCTTCTGAAAATCCAATATCCCACTGACTCCTTCCTTTCTCTCCTGATCTGGTACAGCATGCAAAACTGTCTCATTAAACCATGGGAAAAATGATTCCAGAAGTTAAATTTCAATGAAAAGGAAAACAGCTGAACTAGTATAGAATGTAATTTCATCTGTGGTTAAGGATCACAGATCTGTTTATACCTTTGTTCACTCTCATACCATTCTGGTGCAGGATTGTGACAGTGGACGAGGCTATGCATACCTGAGGTCAGAGGGTAAATCTCTGTGTCTTCTACTGGATTTTGTTATGACTCTGAAAACTGCTCTAAAAATTAAGGTCTGTTACAATGAAAAGGTGTGGGGGTGGGAGAAGTATAGAGTGAGAAAGAGGAAGGAAGGAAGGAGGGTGAGCAGGAAGAAAGGGAAAAAAATGCAGTCTCCTTAGTTGATTTTTATTTTAATGTGCTTAAAAGTAATATTATTAAATACATTTAAAATTCTATTACTATTACATAACATATAATGTGAACATAAAATAGATAATGTATAAAGTTATGCAAATTAAGGATTCTTAACAGAATCTTTTGTTTAATAATTCGTGAACCTCATCTAAAGTCAGAAGGCATTGACAGTCTAC
>SJYC01132452.1:0-107662 GCA_006408675.1 Madoqua kirkii
CCATCTCTCTCCCTACCCCTCCCCTCTAGGAACTTCCTGAGCCACATAGCAAATTTCCCTTGGCTCTCTATTTTACCCATGGTAATGTAAGTTTCCATATTACTCTTTCCATACATCTCACCCTCTCCTCCCCTGTCCCCATGTCTATAAGTCTATTCCCTATGTCTGTTTCTCCACAGTTGCTTTGTAAATAAATTCTTCAGTGTCATTTTTCTAGATTCCATATATATGTGTTAAACACAGTACTTATTTTTCTCTTTCTAACTCACTTCACACTATATAATAGGTTCTAGGTTCATCCACCTCATTAGAATAGACTCAAATGTGTTCCTTTTCATGGCTGAGTAATATTCCATTGTATATATATACCACAACTTCTTTATTCATTCTTCTGTTGTTGGCCATCTAGGTTGCTTCCATGTTCTAGCTATTGTAAATAGTGCTGCAGTGAGCAACGGGATACATGTGTCTCTTTCAATTTTGGTTTCCTCAGGGTATATGCCTAGAAGTGAGATTGCTGGGTCATATGGTGATTTTATGCCTAGTTTTTTAAGGAATCTCCATATCGTCTTCCATAGTGGCTGTGTCAATTTACATTCCCACCAACAGTGCAAGAGTGTTCCCCTTTCTCCACACCCTTTGCAGCATTTATTGTTTGTAGACTTTTTGATGAGGGCCAGTCTAACCAGTCTAACTGGTTTTAGATGATATCTCATTGTAGTTTTGATTTGCATTTCTCTAATAAAGAGTGATGTTGAGCATCTTTTCCTGTGTTTGTTAGCCATCTGTAGGTCTTCTTTGGGGAAATGTCTGTTTAGGTCTTTTTCTCACTTTTTGATTGGATTTTTTGTTTTTCTGGTAGTGAGTTACATGAGCTGCTTGTATATTTTGGAAATTAATCCTTTGTCAGTTGTTTCATTTGCTATTATTTTCTCCCATTCTGAGAGTTTTCTTTTCACCTTGCTTATAGTTTCCTTTGCTGTGCAAAAGCTGTTAAGTTTAATCAGGTCCCACTTGTTTACTTTTGTTTTTATTTCCATTACTCTAGGAGGTGGGTCACAGAGGATCTTGTTTTGATTTATGCCATTGAGTGTTCTGCCTATGTTTTCCTCTAAGAGTTTTATAGTTTCTGGTCTTATATTTGAGTCTTTAGTCCATTTTTAGTTTATCTTTGTGTATGGTGTTAGAAAGTGTTCTAATTTCATTCTTTTACATGTAGCTGTCCAGTTTTCCCAGCACCGTTTACTGAAGAGGCTGTCTTTGCCCCATTGTATAGTCTTGACTCCTTTGTCAAAAATAAAGTACCCATAGGTGCATGGGTTTATTTCTGGGCTTTCTAGTTCCATTAGTCTATATTTCTGTTTTTGTGCCTGTACCATACTGTCTTGATGACTGTAGCTTTGTAGTATAACCTGAAGTCAGGAAGCTTGATTCCTCCAGTTCCATTCTTTCTCAAGACTGCTTTGGCTGTCCGGGGTCTTTTGTGTTTCTATATGAACTGTGAAATTTTTTGTTCTAGTTCTGTGAAAAATGTCGTTGGTAATTTGATAGGGATCACATTAAATCTGTAGATATCATTTAATAGTATAGTCATTTTCACAATGTGGATTCTTCCTACCCAGGAACATGGAATATCCCTCCGTCTGTTTATGTCATCTTTGATTTCTTTCATTAGTGTCTTATAATTTTCTGTGTACAGTTCTTTTGTCCCCTTAAGTAAGTTTATTCCTAGATATTTAATTCTTTTTGTTACAGTGGTGAATGGCATTATTCCTTAGTTGCTCTTTCTGATTTTTCATTATTAGTATATAGAAATGCAAGTGACTTCTGTGTATTGATTTTGTATCCTGAAACTTTGTTAAATTCACTGATTAGCTCTAGTAATTTTATGATACTATCTTTAGGGTTTTCTCATCTGCAAACAGTGAGAGCTTAACTTCTTTTCTGATCTAGATTCCTTTTATTTCTGTTTCTTCTCTGATTGCAGGAGCTAGGATTTCCAGGACCATGTTGAATAATAGTGGTGAAACTGGACATCCTTGTCTTGTTTCTGATCTTAGGGGGGACGCTTTCAGTTTCTCACCATTGAGAATAATGTTTGCTGTAGGCTTATCATATATGGCCTTTACTGTGTTGAGGTAGGTTCCTTATATGCTCATTTTTTGAAGAGTTTTAATCATAAATAGGTGCTGAATTTTTTTCAGAGGCTTTTTCTGCATCTATTGAGATGATCATATGGTTTTTATCTTTCAGTTTGTTAATATGGTGTATCACATTGATTGATTTGTGTGTATTGAAGAATCCTTGCACCCCTAGAATAAACCCAACTTGATCATGGTGTATGAGCTTTTTGATGTGTTGCTAAATTCTGTTTGCTAAAATTTTGTTGAATATGTTTGCATCTATGTTCATGAATGATATTGGCCTGTAGTTTTCTTTTTGTGTGTTGTCTTTGTCTGGTTTTGGTATCAGGGTGATGGTGGCCTCATAGAATGAGTTTGGAAGTGTTTCTTCCTCTGCAATTTTTTGAAAAAGTTTTAGAAGGATAGGCATTAGCTCTTCTCTAAATGTTTGACAGAATTCTCCTGTGAAACCATCTGGTCCTGGGCTTTTGTTTTTTGGGAGATTTTTGATCACAGCTTCAATTTCAGTGCTTGTTACTGAGTTGTTCATAATTTCTATTTCTTCCTGGTTCAGCCTTGGAAGATTGAACTTTTTAAAGAATCTGTCCATTTCTTCTAGGTTATCTATTTTATTCCCATATAGTTGTTCATAATAGTCTCTTATAATCCTTTGTATTTCTGCATTGTCTGTTGTAACCTCTCCTTTTTCATTTCTAATTTTGTTGATTTGATTCTTCTCTTTTTTCCTATATGAATCTGGCTAAGGGTTTGTCAATTTTGTTTATCTTCTCAAAGAACCAGCCTTTAGTTTTATTAATCTTTACTACTGTTTCTTTCATTTCCTTTTCATATATTTCTGCTCAGATCTCTATGATTTCTTTTCATTTACTAATTTTGTTTTTTTTCCCCCTTTTTCCAGTTGCTTTAAGTGTAAAGTCGGATTGTCTATTCAGTGTTTTTCTTGTTACCTGAGGTAGGATTGTATTGTTGTAAACTTCCCTTTTAGAACTGCTTTTGCTGCATTCCATAGGTTTTGAGTTGTTGTATTCTCATTGTCATCTGTTTCTAGAAATTTTTTTTATTTCCTTTAATCTTTACTACTGTTTCTTTCATTTCCTTTTCATATATTTCTGCTCAGATCTCTATGATTTCTTTTCATTTACTAATTTTGTTTTTTTTCCCCCTTTTTCCAGTTGCTTTAAGTGTAAAGTCGGATTGTCTATTCAGTGTTTTTCTTGTTACCTGAGGTAGGATTGTATTGTTGTAAACTTCCCTTTTAGAACTGCTTTTGCTGCATTCCATAGGTTTTGAGTTGTTGTATTCTCATTGTCATCTGTTTCTAGAAATTTTTTTTATTTCCTTTTTGATTTCTCCAGTAACCTGTTGGTTATTTAGAAAAGTGTTGTTTAATCTCCATGTGTTTGTGTTTCTTACATTTCTTTTCTTGTAATTGATATCTAGTCTCATAGCGTTGTGGTCAGAGAAGATGCTTGATACAATTTCAATTTTCTTAAGTTTACTGAGGTTTAATTTGTGACCCAAGATGTGGTCTATCCTGGAGAATGTTCCATGAGCACTTGAAAAGAAGGTGTATTCTCCTGCATTTGGATGGAATGTCTTGAAGATAGCAATGAGATCCAGCTCATCTAATGTATCATTTAAGACTTGTATTTCCTTATTAATTTTATGTTTTGATGAACTGTCCATTGATGTGAGTGGGGTGTTAAAGTCTCATACTATTATTGTGTTACTGTCAATTTTTCCATTTATGTCTATTAGTGTTTGTCTTATGTATTGAAGTGCTCTTATGTTGGGTGCATAGAGATTTACAATTGTTATGTCTTCCTCTTGGATTGATCCCTTGATCATGTTGTAGTGTCCTTCCTTATCTCTTGTAATATTCTTTATTTTAAGGTCTGTGTTGTCTGATGTGAGGATTGCTACTCCAGCTTTCTTTTGCTTCCCATTTGCATGGAATATATTTTTCCATCCTCTCACTTTCAGTCTATATGTGTCCTGAGGTCTGGAGTGGCTTTCTCATAGACAGCATATATATGGATCTTGTTTTTGTATCCATTCAGCTAGTTTGTGTCTTTTGGATGGAGCATTTAATCCATTTACATTTAAAGCAATTATTGATATATATGTTCCGATTGCCATTTTCTAATTGTTTGGGGTTGGTTTTGTAGATCTTTTTTCTTCTGTTGTATTTCTTGACTATACAAGTCCACTTAACATTTGTTGTAAAGCTGGTTTTGTGGTACTAAATCTCTCAACTTTTGCTTGTCTGAAGAGCTTTTAATTTCTCCATCAGTTTTGAATGAGATCTTTGCTGGGTACAGTAATCTTGGTTGTAGATTTTTCCCTTTCAGTACTTTAAATATATCCTGCCATTCCCTTCTGGTCTGCAGAATTTCTATTGAAAGATCATCTGTTAAATATATGAAGTTTCCCTTGTATGTTACTTGTTGTTTCTCCCTTGCTGCTTTTAATGTTCTTTCTTTGCGTTTAGTCTTTATTAGTTTGATTAGTATGTGTCTTGGCATGTTTCTCCTTGGGTTTTTCCTATATGGGGCTCTTTGTGTCTCTTGGATTTGATTGATTATTTCCTTTTCCATGTTGGGGAAGTTTTCAACTATAATCTCTTCAAAAATTTTCTCATACCCTTTCTTTTTCTCTTCTTCTTCTGCGACCTCTATAATTCAAATGTTGGTGCATTGTCCCAGAGGTCTCTAGACTGTCCTCAGCTCTTTTCATTCTTTTTGCTTTATTCTGATCTTCAGAAGTTATTTCCACCATTTTATCTTCCAGCTCACTGATTCGTCCTTCTGCTTCAGATATTCTGCTGTTGATTCCTTCTAGAGTATTTTTAATTTCATTAATTGTGTTGTTTGTCTCTGTATGCTTATTCTTTAATTCTTCTAGGTCTTTGTTAGTTGATTCTTGCATTTTCTCCATTTTGTTTTCAAGGTTTTTGACCATCTTTACTATCATTATTCTGAATTCTTTTTCTTGTAATTTTTGTATTTCCTCTTCAATTATTTGGACTTCTGTATTTCTAGTTTGTTCCTTCATTTGTGCAGTATTTCTCTGACTTTTTCTTTTTTTTTTTTTTTAAGTTATTGTATTTGAGGTCTCCTTTTCCCAGCCTTCAGGGAAAGTTGAATTTTTTCCTTGAAGAAGATTAAATTCTTTCTTCCTTTTGGTTTTTGCCCACCTAAGGTTGGAATTTGCCTGCAGTGCAGGAGACCCGGGTTTGATCCCTGGGTTGGGAAGATGCCTTGGAGAAGGAAATGGCAACCCACTCCAGCATCCTTGCCTGGAAAATCTCATGGACAGAGGAACCTGATGGATTGCAGTCCATGGGGTCGCAAAGAGTTGGGCACGACTGAGCCACTAACACATGAGTTTGGTTCAGTGGTTTGTGTGGGCTTCGTATAGGGTGAGATTTGTGCTGAGTTTTTGTTTGTTTTTCCTCTGATGGGCAAGGCTGAGTGAGGTGGTTCTCTTGTCTGCTGATGATTGGGTCTGTATTTTTGTTTTGTTTGTTGTTTGGATGAGGTATCCTACACAGGGTGCTACTGGTGGTTGGGTGATGCCAGGTCTTGTATTCAAGTGGTTTCCTTTGTGTGAGTTCTCACTATTTGATATTCTCTAGGGTTAGTGCTCTGATAGTCTAGAGTCTTGGAGTCAGTGCTCCCACTCCAAAGGCTCAGGGTTTGATCTTTCCCTAGGATGCCCTCCAACACTGTGCTGATCTCTGGACCTGCTGTGGGGGCAGCTCAGATTCTAATCTCATCCTACTCCTGTGTGTTCTTGCCTCCAAAGTCCACAGCTATCAGGGCTAGTGTGTTTTCTTTTGTGGGAGCTCTCAATGTCCTTTTATATATTCCATAGAGTCTGCCTAGTTGATCATGTGGATTTAATCTGCAGCTTGTACAGCTGGTGGGAAGGTTTTGGGTCTTCTTCCTTAGCCACACTGCCCCTGGGTTTCAACTGTGATTTGTTTCCACCTCTGCATGTGGGCTATCCACTGGGGTTTAGCTCCTGAGGCTGCCCTGAAGGGTTTGGGTTTGCCCTTGTGAGGGTCAGATGTGGAGGTGGTGCCGCTGCTTCAGTCGCAGGGGTTCTGGCAGCACCAGGTACTCACAGGGGTTGGCGGCTAGGGTAGTAGGAAATATAGTGTTCTAGAAGGATACAGCAACCAGTATTGGCCAATATGCTCCAATATTCTTGCCTGGAGAGCGCTCTTTCTGACAGAGAAGCCTGTCAGGCCACAGTCTACAGGGTCACAAAGAGTTGGACAGGACCGAAGTGATCCTGAATGCGTAAGTACAAGACTTGTTTTTGCCTGTTGCAGCTCTGCCCCAGTGAAAGATGAGTGTGAAGGTGGTACAGCTGCTTGGCTTGTGGGGACCCTGGTGGCGCCAAGTGTGTAGGGACACAGACTGTGTCCATGGCAGGAGTTATGGCCCTATCAGAGTCTTTTTTCGAGCCTCTTGTAGCTGGCAATCAGAAGGCCTCTTTGGCCAGTTTTTCCCTATAGCTCTGCTGGTTCAGGCACTTAGAGAGATCCCTTGCCTGGGGTCCTTCTCTGTGGTTTTATGCATCAGGCACATAGAGGGGCCCCCCTGATTTGGGTCCTACACTGTAGATTGGCACATCAGGCACTTAAAGGGGCACCCTGGCTGGGGTCCCACTCTGTAGTTCAGTGCATCAGGCGTTTGATAGGCCACCTGCACTATTGTTCAGCTGCTGATGCTGGCCTCTGGAGAGAGAGGCTATGTGATGACTCCACCCCATACACATGACTCAGCAGTACTGCCTTGCTTCCATGGCTGCCTGGCTTTCCTCCATGGGCATTTCCCACCACGATCTCCTCCCTCACATCCCCTCAATCTGTCTCTCCACAGTCAACAGCAGCCCTCACCCTGGGATTGCTCCACAGTCTCTAAACTCCGGCTCCCAGCCCCTGCGCGTCCAGGAGACCTGCATTCCTGCCGGGCATATGCATGGCTGTGGCAAGGACTGTTTGATTCTCTTCACATCCCCTCAATCTGTCTCTCCACAGTCAACAGCAGCCCTCACCCTGGGATTGCTCCACAGTCTCTAAACTCCGGCTCCCAGCCCCTGCGCGTCCAGGAGACCTGCATTCCTGCCGGGCATATGCATGGCTGTGGCAAGGACTGTTTGATTCTCATTCTATTTATGCTGCCACAGATCGGCTGTTTCACTCTCAGCCTTAAATGTTTCTTCTCTGACTCAGACAATCGCCCCACTGTGAGGATCGGACTCCTGCTTCAGTTCCCCCACCCACCGAGGGCAGGTCCAATCCTACTAACACTCCTCTTTTTTCCCCTAGTTCCTTTTTCCTACCGACTTTTCTGTGATTCTATATATTCTTTTCCACTGGTCAAGTACTCCTGTCCTCTCTGAGCTGGTGTTCTGCATGCACTTCTGAGTCTGAAGGTGTATTCCTGATGTATCTGTGGAGAGAGATGTACTCCATGTCCACCTACTCCTCTGCCATCTTGTTCTCCCCTGGAAGATATTTTTTAAATGTTACTCAAAAAACACAAAATAGGAGAAACAGATGGGGAAAAAATATCATTATTGGACTTCACCCAAATTTAAAGTGCTTTCTCTTCAAAAGGCATTGTTAAGAAAATAAAAAGGCAATCATAGAGAGAGAAGTATTTATAAATCATGTTATACATAAAGAACTTCTACAGTGGTGTCTTAATCTACTTGTCTCCCATAACAAAATTTCACAGACTGGGTAGCTTAAACACAAAACCTTATTTTATCACTACACTAGATGCTGGAAGTCTAAGGTTAAGGTGCCAGCATATTGAGTTTTGGTGAGAAATCTCTTCCTGGCTTGCAGAGGGCTCCCTTCTCACCATGTCCTCACATGGCAGATAAAAAGAGACCCAGCTCTCTGGTGTATTTTTATAAGAGGACTAATCCCATCACAATGGCCCCATCTTCATCTAAACCTAACAACCTCCCAAAGGCCCCATATCCAAGTACCATCACACTGGGGGTTTGGTTGTCAATATACGAACTGGTGTGGGGTGGGATACAGTCAGTCCACATTAAGTAGGAAAACAAACAATCCAATTAAAAATGGGGAGACATGGTATCCCATTGTGATATCAATTTGATTGCAGAACTACCAATGATTTTGAGAATATATTCTAGTGTTCACTCACCATTCCTGTTTTCTTTTCTAATGCTTTTAATGGAATATATTGTTTTTCTTTTTGTTATTGATTTGTAGATGCTCTTTATATCTTTGGATGCTAATTCTTGCTATTTACACACCTTGAAAATATCTTCCCCTATTATACAATTTGTCTTTTCAGCAGTATAATAACTTTTGGTGAAACATAGTCCTTAATATAATCCAGCATATTAATGTTTTTCCTTATGATTTCCCATTCTTATATTTATAATTTTGAATTCTCTAGCCCAATGATGTGAGATATTAATCTAAGATTTCTCTTAAGAATTAAATTTTATATTTCATATTTAAATTGTAAAAATTGGGGAGAAAGATTTAAACAGTCACCCCACCAAGAAGAAAATACAGATGGCAAATGAGTGCATAAAAATATGTTCTACATCATTAGATACAGGACGGAGAAGGCAATGGCATCCCACTCCAGTACTCTTGCCTGGAAAATCCCATGGACAGAGGAGCCTGGTAGGCTGCAGTCCATGGGGTTGCTAACAGTCACTAAAACCAAGATAAAACACAACTACACACTCACTAGAATGGCTATAATAAAGAAGATAGATAATATCAAGTCTGGGAAGGATGTTGAAACTGGAATCCTCATACATTCCTTGTGGGAATATAAAATGGCAGAGCCAATTTGGAAAACAATTTGGCACTTGTTCTAAAAATTAAGCAACAATTTACCATGTGGACCAGCAATTGCAATTCTAGGTATTTACAAAGAGAAATGAAAGAATATGTCCCTCCAAAGACTGGTACATGAATTGTCATTGTAGCCTTATTCACAATGGCCAAAAAAGTAGAAACAATTAAATGTCCATGAACTTGTGAATGGATAAACAAATTGCTCAGTTCAGTTCAGTTGCTCAGTCGTGTCCGACTCTTTGCAACCCCATGAATCGCAGCACACCAGGCCTCGCTATCCATCAGCAACTCCCAGAGTTCACTCAGACTCATGTCCATCGAGTAGATGATGCCATTCAGCCATCTCATCCTCTGTCATCCCCTTCTCCTCCTGCCCCTAACTTCTCCCAGCATCAGGGTCTTTTCCAATGAGTCAGCTCTTCGCATGAGGTGGCCAAAGTATCGGAGTTTCAGCTTCAGCATCAGTCCTTCCAAAGAAAACCCAGGACTGATCTCCTTTAGGATGGACTGGTTGGATCTCCTTGCAGTCCAAGGGACTCTCAAGAGTTTTCTCCAACACTACAGTTCAAAAGCATCAATTTTTCAGCACTCAGCTTTCTTTATAGTCCATCTCTCACATCCATACATGACCACTGGAAAAACCATAGCCTTGACTAGACAGACCTTTGTTGGCAAAGTAATATCTCTGCTTTTAAATATGCAGTCTAAGTTGGTCATAACTTTCCTTCCAAGGAGTAAGCGTCTTTTAATTTCATGGCTGCAATCACCGTCTGCAGTGATTTTGGAGCCCCCAAAAAATAAAGTCAGCCACTGTTTCCCACGAAGTGATGGGACCAGATGCCATAATCTTAGTTTTCTGAATGTTGAGCTTTAGGCCAACTTTTTCACTCTTCTCTTTCACTTTCATCAAGAGGCTTTTGAGTTCCTCTTCACTTTCTGCCAGAAGGGTGCATATCTGAGGTTACTGATATTTCTCCCGGCAATCTTGATTCCAGCTTGTGCTTCTTCCAGCCCAGTGTTTCTCATGATGTACTCTGCATAGGAGTTAAATAATCAGAGTGACAATACACAGCCTTGATGTACTCCTTTTCCTATTTGGAACCAGTCTGTTGTTCCATGTCCAGCTCTAACTATTGCTTCCTGACCTGTGTACAGGTTTCTCAAGAGGCAGGTCAGGTGGTCTGGTATTCCCATCTCTTAGAATTTTCCACAGTTTATTGTGATCCACACAGTCAAAGGCTTTGGTATAGTCAATAAAGCAGAAATAGATGTTTTTCTGGAACTCTCTTACTTTTTCGATGATCCAGCAGACGTTGGCAATTTGATCTCTGGTTCCTCTGCCTTTTCTAAAACCAGCTGGAACATCTGGAAGTTCATGGTTCACGTATTGCTGGCTTGGAGAATTTTAAGCATTCCTTTACTAGCGTGTGAGATGAGTGCAATTGTGCAGTAGTTTGAGCATTCTTTAGCATTGCCTTTCTTAGGGATTGGAATGAAAACTGACCTTTTCCAGTCCTCTGGCCACTGCTGACTTTTCCAAATTTGCTGGCATATTGAGTGCAGCACTTTCACAACATGATCTTTCAGGATTTGAAATAGCTTAAGTGGAATTCCATCAACTCTAGTAGCTTTGTTCGTAGTGATGCTTTCTAAGGCCCACTGGACTTCACATTCCAAGATGTCTGGCTCTAGGTGAGTGATCACACCATCGTGATTATCTGGGTCATGAAGCTCTTTTTTTATATAGTTCTTCTGTGTATTCTTGCCACCTCTTCTTAATATCATCTGCTTCTGTTAGGTCCATACAAATTGTAGTATATTCCTATATTGGAGTACTATCTAGCAATAAGGAATAAGTTACTCATAAATGCAAAAACAGGACCAAACATCAAAGGCATTATGTATGTGAAAGAAATTAAACACAATTGACAACATATGTATAATTCCAATTATATGAAATTGTGGAAAGGTAAAACCTGATCAAAAGCTGTTGGCAGGAACTAGAGAGTGGGAACTAAGTATTAACTGGGAAGGGGCACAAAGAAACTTTGGGCAGTGATGAAACTCTTCTTTACCATGATTGTGGTAATTACAGGACTCTGTGTGTGTGTGTTAGTAGCTCAGTCATGTCCATCTCTTGGCAACCCTATGGACTGTAGCCCACCAGGCTCCTCTGTCCATGGGGTTCTCCAAGAAAGAATACTGGAGTGGGTTGCCATTCCCTCCTCTAGGGGATCTTCCCAGTCCAGGAATCGAATTCCTGTCTCTAGCATTACAGGTGTGTCCTTTACCATCTGAGCCACCAGGGAAGCCAGCAGAGGAGCTGCCATGGAAGTGCCTATATACATATACTGTGAGACGTTACCAAATCACACAGCTACAATTGGTCAATTATATTATATTTAAATTATACATCAATAAGTCTGACAGAAGAAGGTGAGGTGGGTGGGGAGGAAGTAAATGAGGAGGAGGATGGCAATAACACCACTGCCCACCGTTACCACCATCACCAAGTAGGAATAATACTGTACATGAGTTCAAGACTTTCTATAGTGCTATAGTAATCAAGATGGATGGTACTGGTGAACAGATCCACCTAGAGATCAATGAACCAGAGTGCCTGGCTACCAGGAGCTCATTACTACCACCCTACAGGGGCTGGAGATACGTGCTAAAGACCACTGAGCACTCTGTTCATTTCTTTTCTCTCTTTTAAGTGGGGAATGAGGAACTTAATCCTTATCAGAATAAAGATCAACAAATTAGAGAAGGGAATGGCTACCCACTCCAGTATTCTTGCCTGGAGAATTCCATGGACAGAGGAGCCTGGTGTGCTATGGTCCATTGGGGTGCAATGAGTCAGACACGAATGAGCTAACACACACATGCACACACAATCTTAACTGGAAGGATACCCAGATGATAGTGACTATCCAGTTTACCATACAGGAATCCTGCCCATTTTATAGCTGTTAGGGTGTAAGTGTACAATGTGGAGAGCCTTCCTGAGAATGGAAATTTAATTCACAGGATGCAGAGCTAAGACTAAAGGGAGAGGCAGAACCTCCTGTGTGATACTGGCTCCTGGATCTAGCTGTACCTGAAGCCAACATCTTCTTGGACTGCCTAATTATTTGAACCAATAAATTCCCACTTGCATATAAGTAAGTTTGAGTTGGGTTTCTCTTCCTTATAAAGAGAGTCCTGAGTGAGACACATGTGTACTCTGGAGTGACACTAGTGAAGCACTGACTTGTGCACATATTAACTGGGAGCCCTAGGGCAGACCTTTTAACAGCTCTGGGCCCAGGATTCTGACCTCTCAGTAGAAGTTGGAATGGGACAGGAGTTTCTCAGAAGACTTGCACAAAGCTAAGGCACTTCAGCGACCTCAATGGGAATGAGGAAACGGCACCATAAAGGACCCCAGCTTCTGCCTCAACTCAACTAAATTTCTTTTCAATATTGACATCACATACAGGGTTTGATTTGAAAAAACTTCTTTGTTTAAAAAAATTGCAAAACTTTGTGACCTCCTCTAGTTCCAAAAATTCCAACATAGTCTGTTGATTTCTGACAGGTGAAGCACAGGGCCTGGTGTTACAGTTTTTCAGACTCCTGGAGTCTGAATCCAGTTTTATCTCTTACTAATTGTGTGACCTTGAACAAGCTTCTCTGTGGCTTGGTTTCTTCATCAGTGAAATACAAGCAATAATAGTATGCACTCCAAAGAATTGTTGTAAGGGTTAATTGACAATATATGAAAAACCCTTCTAACTATATCTGGCACCTGGTGCATGCCCAATAACGGCCAGTGACTGTTGGCAACAATGATGACAATGACGATGACAGGCCTGGGAGATCACAGTGAATCTGGTTTGGCTTCATCAGCTCACCAAGAAGTAAGCTGGAAAAAAGAGACATAAATCAGGTCCCCAGTTTGTTCCCTGTAACTGTGTCAGTAGGTTGGGGATAGTGAAAGATTTGGCCTCTGTTCTGTTTTTTTGACTGTAATCATATTTTCAGCTAATGACTTGTCAAATGATAATTGTGTGTGTGGTTTAAATAAAATTTTTCCATACTATATTAACAGCATATATCCATTTATGAATTAAGAAAATTAATAAGAACAGAAATATTAATGCATTGGTAAACCTAACCACCAAAGACAAATGCTATTAACATTTGATTATTGCACATTTGATTTAAAATATTTTCTTCCAAGTTTTCTTTTGTTATTTAAAAATGTATATAAATATATATGGAAAACTTTATATATATATTGTGCATGTGTGTGTTTTTTTCTCAAATAAGGTTATATTATGAGTAATTTTTCATGAATTAAATGCCTTTGAAAACATTTTTTTCTGCCTTGTAATAATTTATCATTTGGCTCTAGCATAATTTATTTGCTAAGTTCCCTATAATTGAATCTTTCAGTAGTTTTACTTTGAATCTAATATAAATAATGCTGTGATAAACATAGCTGACTGGGATACTATTCCGAGAGGTGGAATTTCTGAGTCAAAGCCTGTGATCACGTATAAAGCTTATGATACATATCATCAAGTAGTTTTTCAGAAAGTTTGTACCAGCTTACATGCAGCACTGAACATCTGTAAACAGCAATTGTTAGAAATTGTAACTACTGACTTTCATTATAGGGACAACAGTCAGGGAGTCAAGCTGTTGAGTATATTACCTTTGTTTGAGAGAATAAATTTAAAGTTTATGAAACTAAGATTTTAAGGGCCAGACCCCTTAACATTTACAAACTTTGTTTTAAAATCATTCTTGTTGCACCGTAAGATGAGAACTTCATCATATTATACACAAGGACTCAGTTTACTAACTACAAATAAAGAAAAACTATTATTATTATCTTAACTGTAACTTCTTAGCCAAGTCTTTCATGCCACGCTTCGTAAAGGACCAACATCCTATCACTTCAATAGAGTGGCCAAAGAGATTCCATGGGTATCACATGATGTTGACTTCATTCTGGTTCTTGAACAGTGAATGCTTTCTGGCTTAGAGCAGCAGCCTCTGGTTCATTAGACATGAACATTTGAATTTAAGTGTGAAAGACAATATGAAAATATTCCTTACACGTCTTTCCTTCAAGCCCTGGGAACCTTAAGTAGGAAAGTATTCCAAGGTGCCATTCTGTGATTGGAATACTGAAAGTTGAAAAGAAAAATGGCATAATCTAGAATTTAAAATAACATTTTAAGACTCAATTTCGGTTCCCTAGGGCAGTGGTTGTGTGCTGATCGACTCTCCGCTTTCCTATGAAATCTGAATGTGGAGCTAATGTGATCATTTCTTAGCCTCCTTTTCCTCAGCATGTCTTTGCTAGTATTAACATATAATTATTTGTCCCTCTCTTACTCTGCAAGGTTACCAATTTCCTTCACCCCTCACACTTAGGAAATAGAGTAATGATTCTGAATTTTGACCTCTCTTTTCTCCCCAGGTTCCTTTAGATCAGTGGAGTCAGGCTTAAACTGTAACTGAAGTCTTAGTTTTTCTACTGACTGAAAGCTCTCTGGAATTTAACTCTCTCTGCTGAGGATCTAACCAAGGAATTCTGCCAACCTTTGGACTAGGGAGAAATTCCTTAAGCAAGAAATACCTGACTCCATATAATAACTCGGGGAAAGAGCAGAAGTCTAGCCCCAGATACCCTTTGAATTTGTCCCTTTGAAAATTCATTTTTTTGTTTTCTGGTTTTTTTTGCAGCAAGTAAAACATTTTTTCCTTTTAATTATAAAGGTAAAACAAATGTATCATAACAAAATAAAATCAAATACAATAGAACTATAAGAAAGTAAAATTCTGTACCTACCAATTTATATATATATAAAACAATTTATCAAGATCACCAGACTCCCCCGTCCCTGGGATTCTCCAGAGAAGAACACTGGAGTGGGTTGCCATTTAATACCAATTTATAACACCAAGAAACTAAAATGCTGTAGTCTTTATATTGTTGATATTCTATTTTGAAGTTTTTTATTTTTTAGGAACTGTGTTATGCAGAGAAAAAAAGATGGAAATGATATTCAGAAGTCCATTTTAAATGAAAATTCTGCAGTGGCAGTAATAGTGGATTTGGAACACAAAATCTGGAAATAAACTCATGCTCCACGTGACCCATAGTAACAAAAAATGACCCCCAAGGGATCCAGTAGAAAGGACACCCGATAAGAGGCAGAAGAAAGCACTTATCATGGTCATTTACTAATTATTATTACTTTTTTATTCTAGTTACAGTGAAACCAAAGCTGTCTAAAAATATACTCAATACGGCATGAATGAGTGTATTATGTCTTTAAAAGATGGCTCAGAGAGGTGTTTTTTTTTTTGTCTCTACATCTGTTCTCTCAAATACTGAGTGTATTTGAAAAGTCTTTCTGTTCTAATGTCATGTGGGCAAGATCTCATTTTCCTTTGTATTTCCCCTGCATATTTATAAGTCTACATTTATTTTAATATTGTTCTTATTTTCGTGGAATGATTTCTTATAAACTACCTTTTCTTTAAAATTTCCCAGTGTCTTTGACTTGCTGGGGGGTTGATTTTATATAAAACCATAGTTCCCCTTTAAATGCCATCCACCCCCACTCACCTGAGGTCCACCCCCACTGTCACTGGGACATTATTAAATGCCTTTCCCTTTTTTGTTCCTCCATTGTCTCCCTGTGACTCCTGTGCATTTCATAAAGTCTTGCCACATGATTTTCAAATAAGTTCTCTCTGCATTGCTCCTGACACATGGTAAGTAGTATGCTTTTAAGAAAGGGCTGATGTTTACTTATTCTAATAGAAACAGAAAATCAGCAGACTGACAAATGTATTAGCTGTGACATTAACTACATGCTTCTTATTCTAAAAGATGAAATACTTAGAGCTTTCGACAAATTTTAATTCTCAGAAAATCATTGCTTGAGTCAAACTGATGGATGATGTCAAGTCTTTCTCTTTTTGGGTTAAAAACAATACCTCAAGTAATTTTACTCTGAGTTTCATAATAAAAGGCTGCATAATTACTAAGGAACTATCTTTACTTACCACAAGTAGTTACTTTAGATATGGTCATGTGAGGCATCACCATGATTTTGAAATATCATACCCCATGAGAAGCCCCTTCTGGTTTGAAATCATTTAAATTAGGATCGAGGAGGAAGTTCTTTTTCTTCTCAGGCTCCTGCGTATGGTTTTTCTTGGGCAGTATTATCGATCTGTGCCTCAGCTTGCCTCCCAAAAAGGCATGCGGAGCTATTTATATGATTTATTTGTTGTTTAGTCACTCAGTCGAGTCCGACTCTGCAGCCGCATGGCCTGCAGCACACCAAGCTTTCTTGTCCTTCACCATCTCCCAGAGTTTCCTCAAACTCATGTCCATTGAGTCAGTGATGCCATCCAACCGTCTCACCCTCTGTCACCCCCTTCTCTGCATAATGTGCAGTAATGGTATCCCTACAGTTGCAGAGATTTGCAGTATTTCTATAATAAGTGGTAATTAGAAAATCATCCTATTATCATAATGACTGACATTCTACCTCTACCTACCTGAAGACACAGATTCATTCCATCATTTATGTTTTCCTTCCACAATTAGAAGTTTAGCTTACTAGACTCTAGGGTGCTTTATGGTATTTCTTACAATTTGATCATCACCTCATGATAAAGCAGTTCCATTTCTTAATGCTTCACCTATAGATGTGAATAACTGTGTGGTCTTTACACATACCAGGGGGGCTGCAAATACTACATTTTGCAAATCACGGATGTGGCCATATAAGTGATTTGGCTTAGTCTCCTTTCAGATTAAATAGAAAATGCTTGATGGAGCATTGGGCTTATGGTCTTATAGATCTGACATAAATTCTACAAAGGGCCAAGATAGGCTATTTTTTTTTTCCTTCACTAGTGAAAATTCCTTTTAGCTGTGAACTGATCAGCTGCACTTTAAATGAACCTGGATTAGGGGACCATTTGTCTCACAAGGCTGTAATTCTAAAGGGAAAGAAAATGTGACCTCTTAAATAGTGACTTTTATGTTGTAGTGCTGTTTTACAGCACTGGTCTCCTGGAGTTCTTGCATCTTTGTAAAGCTGTATGCACGCTTCGTTGTCATCCATTTACACACTGCATCTCTACATGTTTTTATTCATAAAGGGAAAACCCAGGACATCCTGATCTGTTCAGTCTTCTAGGGATCAATATGTCAGTGGACATGACAAAACCAAAACTCACTCCATTGTACTGCGAAATTGAGTTTGATTTTCCCTCTGCAAATTGTGGCATGTGCTTCAATTTGGCTGAGGGTTGGGGACAAGGAGTGGGTGGAGGTGGCTGACAGCGGGCAGAAAAGGCATTTGATTTGTATTTATGGCTGGCTGGGAAATCATGTGTTCCTGCTATAACCTGATCTTTTTGGCAGGCCTCATTTCTGTAAATACTCTGTCACACAGAACTGCCGATAAATTACTATAATACATTAGTTCAATTCCTTTCCCTGAGCCACGTGTACGCCACCGTTGTGGGTATTCATCAGGATTCCACCTGAGTGTTCCATTTTGCTGAAATCAGCCATGGGCAAAGGTCTTGGGGGGTCAGACATTCTTCAGGAGGTAGAACAAGAGGGTCACTTTCCAGGCCAGTTAGAGCAAATAAATCATTGGCACAGTTAAGTAGGAGAGATGTGTTGATTTGATGTTACTGGAGCCGATACCATCAATCAGTTTCAGAGGAGAAAATTACACCGCCCCCTAGTATCTCATGTGTAAGCTCAGCTCTCTGTATGTTTCTGTTTGTTTGGGCAGGGGGTTGCTTTCTTGGTAGTTACCTTCTAAATCGTCCTGTCCTCATGTCTAACAGATCATTTTTTTAATAGGTGAAATTTGATTTGATTTGATTTGATTTGATTTGGTCTAGTCATTCTAAATTACTCCTTGGTAAAATGTAATTGGCTCTTCCCTGGTGGCTAAGACAGTAAGGAATTCTGACTGCAATGCAGAAGACCCAGGTTCAATCCCTGGGTCAGGATGGTGCTAGGAGTAAAGAATTTGACTACCAACGCAGGAGACATAAGTGACGTGTGTTTGGTCCCTGGGTCAGGAAGATCCCCTGGAGAAGGGCATGGCACTCCAGTATTATTGCCTGGAGAATCCCGTGGACAGAGGAGCCTGGCGGGCTACAGTCCAAAGGGCGCAGAGAGTCAGACATGACTGAAGCAACTTAACATGCACACAAAATGCAATTAAGTCAAATTTGCTTTATATGTCACCAATATTTGTAACACTGAAACCTACTTGATGTTTTAATAAAATACTGTTTTCTTTAGCATAGTGTTTCAGGATTTAGGGAAAATCCTCTGCTAACTGCCTCAAAGAGAGGGATTTCTAGAACAACTTTAGGAAACTTTATCAGTAAGCCATATGACTGGTACCTCACTTATAAATGACAGAATTAAAGCCTAAAAAGGTTAAGTGGCTCGCCCAAGGTCAAGAGTTGAGCTGTTGGTCAAGTTTACAGAATTCAGAGAAATAGAACACTGAAGAAAAAGAAAGTATGTCAGCTGCTGTGTAATGATGTGAGTAGCTATTTTAGATTGACTTTTTTTTGTACAGTTGGGTTTCTAGGATGATTCTAGTTATTAAATATCCCTCAGAAAGAATTGTTTGATAGCAGGAGAGTGAATTATTTAGCTTAGTATCTGAGTAAATGTTTTCTTCTTTTATGTAGACTAGATGGAGAAAGGGAGATACTAAGCCAAAAACTCTGAAATAGCTCCTGTTAAACTCACCTGTCCAGCCTGCCAGATCCCTTGATGGGAGGGCAAGGGGCCAGAGAGCTGGCATCTGGTGCTTTCAGCACCACACACTGTGGAGAACCATGGCTTTGGAGTCCAATCATAAAATTCAAATGCGCAGAAGGGAGTGCAAAGCAAAGATAAAAGTTAACACACGTGAGACTATTACTCAGATTGTGAGTCAGAACATGTGAAGGTCAATGAGAGTGAAGAAAGGAATGGCTGATGCTTTTTAGAATTTCAAAAAGTTATTGGTAAGAGGGGGTGAATGAGTACCATTGAGTCAAAATTGAGCCCTTTGGATCAAACTTTGGCACAATTTAAAAAAAATAAGAGAAAATGTTGTACCAAGAATTGTTCAGTTCAGTCGCTCAGTCATGTCCGACTCTTTGTGATCCCATGAACCACAGCACGCCAGGCCTCCATGTCCATCACCAACTCCCAGAATTTACCCAAACTCATGTCCATTGAGTCGGTGATGCCATCCAACCATCTCATCCTCTGTTGTCCCCTTCTCCTCCTGCCCTCAGTCTTTCCCAGCATCAGGGGCTTTTCAGATGAGTCAGCTCTTTGCATCAGGTGGCCAAAGTATTGGAGTTTCAGCTTCAACATCAGTCCTTCCAATGAACACCCAAGACTGGTCTCCTGTAGGATGGACTGGTTGGATCTCCTTGCAGTCCAAGGGACTCTCAAGAGTCTTCTCTAATACCACAGTTCAAAAGCGTCAATTCTTCAGCATTCAGCTTTCTTTCTAGTCCAACTCTCACATCCGTACATGACTACTGGAAAAATCATAGCCTTGACTAGATGGACCTTTGTTGACAAAGTAATGTCTCTGCTTTTTAGAGACAAGATCACAAATAAATTGAAGCTAATTATCAGCATTATACAATCTGACTCTAGGGTTAAATCATTGCGTTGCCAGCTAAATAATCATGCGTCTGTGTGCTCAATTGTGTCTAACTTCTTATGACCCCACAGACTGTAACCTGCCAGGCTCCTCTGTCCAACGACTTGTCCAGGCAAGAATATTGGAGTAGGGTGCCATTTTCTTCTCCAAGGGATCTTCCCAACCTGGGGGGTCAAACTGTAGAGAAAATAAAGACAAATCTATTACATAGTAGACAATATGGTTTGAAGCATATACTCTAAGAAGACTGTCCTTTGATTATACTGGGGAGTGGTGGCCTTGCAAGTGATAGAAAATGATGAGAGAAAGGGTGAAGAACAAGTTGTTTTCAAGGCAGCGATTTTTCCTTTCTTGTCACCTAAGAACCTGATGGGTCACATGATTAACTACCGCTGTAGAAATTTTGTTATTTACAAAATATTCTTGAGGGTCGAAGTGCCTTTTAAAAATCAGCTTAGGAGAAACAAGTAGGGTTAACACTTTACATTTTGTCAACATTTACAGTTTTTAAAGGATATTCTCAAGTGAATTCCTGCCTACCTGCAAAGTACCTCTTATCACCATTAGTGATACAAAGAGGTTGAATAATGTGTCCTGTTTCAGGCTCATATGTGTTTGTTCTTTGACCTTTATACAAACTCTTACACATAACGGACACTCAATAAATATTTGTAGAGTTTGTCAGAATAGAATAACAAAGTAAGAGCCAGAAATTAAATTCAGGTCAGTTTCAAGTCTAATGATGATTATAGGTGAAGCAAGGCAATTTGGGAGTTGGTAAAAGAGTTAGGTATTGATAATAAAGGCTGATAAGATGAAACAATCTCCAAATTCATGACCATTTGATCATAAAATGCTAAATGGCCTGAACTGTGAATAACACTTTCTGGTAAAGTTGATTAAGTTACATAAAGTGGGAAAAAGTAATACTAAGCCACCACCTCTGGAAGTTCTATTCAGTAATTTAACTTCATGAAAACAAATACACATAGTACATGAAGAAGAACTGTGTCCCCTTTAAATTACTAAAAAAAAAAGGGGGGGTGAAGCTCATTGCAAATAAAATCCTGAGGACTAGTCTTCTCTCCATTTTGCTATAATATTATGGAATCATGCTCCCCTGAATTCTGCTCATTCTCATCTGTGATATTAGATCAGCATTCCTCTTCAGAGAAAAATGAAACATGAAACCCTAGCAATCTCAATCACTAATAAAGGTAAGCATTCTTTCTGTGTTTCTTCTTTGCATTGTTAAAGAGTATCAGTAAGAGAAAGATTTGCCTTGAATAAAGATTCCGAGCTACACACTGTGCATCTTAAATCTTCTAAGCATTTGACAGAGTTCCATTATAGTTCATCAATTTGTGTCAGATTCCAGTTGCTTTCTTTGGGAGCAGGCAAAGATTTTGAAACAAAAAGTATTCATGTAAACCTCTGTGTTAACAGATTATTAAAAATGTGTTGTGAAGAATCTCATACATCGAAAACAAAATTTCTGTGAATAAGTGAAAATTTAGCCATGGGAAAACTATTTCTAAAGATATCCAGGGACGAGGGAGCCTGGTGGGCTGCCATCTACGGGGTCGCACAGAGTCGGAAACAACTGAAGCGGCTTAGCAGCAGCAGCATGACCTGTAATATCTGAAAGAATGTGTAAAAACCACTTAAAGATCCTACTTCTTCTGAACGTTTGTAACGTTTACTGGCAGGGACTGGATGGGAGATTCAAGTGCCATGTTAAACATCTTGTACGCTTCATAGCGTAGACTTTCATCTTAGGTTTGCAAGAGGATTGATGTTCTTATTGCCAGAATCTCTTATTTACTGGGATATCGAATCTCTCAGAAGAGAATGCCTTTATCTTTTGTGGTAAAGGGATTCCAACAAACTTTTTTTTTTTTTTAAGTTGGTGTAAAACAGGATCAGTAAGAAGCCCAATTCACTTGATGGTACTTAAAACAGCTCCTCTTTTCATATCTGTTCCAAATTGCCCTTAAATAGGCTTCTTTTATATTTCCCATCCTCTTGCTATTGTTGTTCCATCACTAAGTTATCTCCGACTCTTTGCAACCCCATGGACTGCGGCACGCCAGGCTTCCCTGTCCTCCACTGTCTCCTGGAGTTTGCCCAAGGTCATGTCCGTTGAATAAGTGATGCCATTCAAACATCTCATCTTCTGTCGCCCTCTTCTCCTTCTGCCTTCAATCTTTGCCAGCATCAGGGGTTTATCCAATGAGTCGGCTGTGTCTATCCCATCCTCTTACCCAGTTTATATCTTTCTACTTCTGTGGTCATCTGAGTCATGATTTTCTAAATAGAAAACAGCATATTTCAAGCTACAATAATGTGTTCACTGACTATACCTTTGAAGTCTGAGTTTGCTGATTTGACCTTTTGGTTCAGGAGGTGTTGCATTTAAATTATAGTTCTCTGTTCTCTTCTTGGCTCCTCTCTGGAATGGTACCACAGTTAGTTAATAGACACAGAGTGCTTTGGACCCACAAGTGTGAGCTGTCTGCCATGGTGTGGAACTAAGGGCAGAAAGGCTTCATGTGGTGAGAATTCAGCCAGTCTTTGGCAAGAGCAGACTGTGACTGAAAGAGAACTTCAGGAAGAAAATAATAAAACTCCACTAGGACCCAGCTCCCCTGCTCACCAGCTAGGTTGTCCTTATATAAGTTGTTTAACCTCTGTGCTTCCACTCTCCACAACGATAAATGCAGAGAATAAAATCCAGCCTGGAAAGAGTTTCATCTTCCCAAGGGAGTCAGCCTGTAAGCATGAACGATGCTAGTTAGAAATGTTAGCACTGAATCCAGGAGCTTCTGATTTCATGTAATCTGGAGACCACATTGCCTTATAAATTGGGCCCAGTGAATTTTCCAGTGCCTTATAGTAAGAAGCAGTAGGGTCATATGAAAGGGTTACAAGTACATTTTACTATTCAGTGGCTACCCAAGATCCAACTTCTGCGAGTTGAATTTCACCACAAGAATATGTACCACAGAAGCAGCAGTCAATGTAAGGGGCCCTTCCTGGCTTGGAACACAGAATGGCCTTGAGAATTTCATAATAGCTGCCCAGAGCAGGCTGAATGTCACTTCTTACATTAAGGGAGCAGCATAGCCTCTTTCAGTTAAGCAGGCCTTGCTCTTAAATCGTAAGTCCATCCAACAGCCAGGAAACTGTTTCCTAACAGCCCCTGTGAATGACCAAACTGCATTAAACAGCATTCCCCCCGCAATTTCTTCATCTGCCTCTCCACCTATTGTTATGAGTGTCTGTTCCTGAAACCCACTAAGGATTTATGTCCAGTAGGTGTTCAGATTTGATGGTAATGTGCCTGACTTCCCTCACTTTTAAACCCTACATCTCCTGAATTGCTTCTCATCATGAACCAATTTAATGTGACTAAAGCCTCTGGAACTTCCTAAGTCCCAGCTCTCCCTTCCTGGTTAGCAATTCCAGGCCCTAACATTCTGCAAAGACAATTGCAGGGCAAAGAGTAAGAAATGACGACCAGAAAGTAGGAAAAGAACATTTTTCATCAACACATATAAATAAAATATTAAACCTTTGTCTTCTCACTTATATCTAATATACATGTACTTTTCAAAAGTTTTTTCTAATTGAAGTATAGTTGATTTACAATATTGTTGATTCCTGTACAGTAAATTAATAAATATTTCAGTAGAGTGACATATATGTATATCAGTTCAGTTCAGTCGCTCAGTCATGTCCGACTCTTTGCGACCTCATGAATCGAAGCACGCCAGGCCTCCCTGTCCATCACTAACTCCCGGAGTTCACTCAGACTTGCGTCCGTTGAGTCAGTGATGCCATCCAGCCATCTCATCCTCGGTCATCCCCTTCTCCTGCCACCAATCCCTCCCAGCATCAGAGACTTTTCAAGTGAGTCAGCTCTTCACATGAGGTGGCCAAAGTACTGGAGTTTCAGCTTTAGCATCATTCCTTCCAAAGAAATCCCAGGGCTGATCTCCTTCAGAATGGACTGGTTGGATCTCCTTGCAGTCCAAGGGACTCTCAAGAGTCTTCTCTAACACCACACTTCAAAAGCATTAATTCTTCAGTGCTTAGCCTTCGTCACAGTCCAACTCTCACATCTGTACATGACTACTGGAAAAACCATAGCCTTGACTAGATGGACCTTAGTCAGCAAAGTAATGTCTCTGCTTTTGAATATGCTATCTAGGTTGGTCATAACTTTTCTTCCAAGGAGTAAGCGTCTTTTAATTTCATGGCTGCAGTGACCATCTGCAGTGATTTTGGAGCCCCCAAAAATAAAGTCTGACACTGTTTCCACTGTTTCCCCATCTATTTCCCATGAAGTGATGCGACCGGATGCCATGATCTTAGTTTTCTGAATGTTGAGCTTTAAGCCAACTTTTTCACTCTCCTCTTTCACTTTCATCAAGAGACTTTTTAGTTCCTCTTCACTTTCTGCCATAAGGGTGGTATCATCTGCATATCTGAGGTTACTGATATTTCTCCCGGCAATCTTGATTCCAGCTTGTGTTTCTTCCAGTCCAGCGTTTCTCATGATGGACTCTGCATAGAAGTTAAATAAGCAGGGTGACGATATACAGCCTTGACGTACTCCTTTTCCTATTTGGAACCAGTCTGTTATTCCATGTCCAATTCTAACTGTAGCTTCCTGACCTGCATACAGATTTCTCCAGAGGCAGGTCAGGTGGTCTGGTTTTCCATCTCTTTCAGAATTTTCCACAGTTTATTGTGATCCACACAGTCAAAGGCTTTGGCATAGTCAATAAAGCAGAAATAGATGTTTTTCTGGAACTCTTCTGCTTTTTCCATGATCCAGCGGATGTTGGCAATTTGATCTCTGGTTCCTCTGCCTTTTCTAAAACCAGCTTGAACATCAAGGAGTTCATGGTTCACATATTGCTGAAGCCTGGCTTAGAGAATTTTGAGCATTACCTTACTAGCATGTGAGATGAGTGCAATTGTGTGGTAGTTTGATATACATATATATATGATATACATACATATATTTATATGCACTTTCTTTACTATATTCTGATCCATAATGTTTTATCTCAGGGTATTGAATATAGTTTCCTGAGCTATACAGTAGGACCTGTGGTTTATCCATTTACAAATAAGACATATGCTCTATTAAGAATATTATAGTATGAGTCATTTTCAAATGTGATTTGAGATAGACATTTTTTCTAAACTCTTCCTGAACGTGACTCTGTAAGCTCTCCAGAGTCATGTTTAAATAGCTTCAAATCTTAGATGCCCAGGAATCACCTTCAGAGTCTCCTAAAATACAGATTCTGATTCAGTAGATCCAGAAGAGGGCCTGAGATTCCAGGACGATATCCAGGCAATGCTAATTTTGCTGTTCTGTAGATCACATTTAGAGTAGTGAAACTCTAAAACTGATCATATATGTTCTTCCACTGGAGTTCAGGGGAGAAAGTGTGGGTTTAATAATTGATCTGAAATTAAATTCACATTTCTCTGTGTGTGTGTATTTTTCTATTGAGTAGGTTCACAGCTTTCATTAAAGTTTGAAATGGTTCATTATTTGTACGTAAGTTAAGAACCACTTAAGCTGCCGTTTTGTCATCCACTTGCATTTAGTCTCTGTGGAAAATAAATTCCAAAGTCCTTTTGTGCTTTGTCTTGGTTCTTTTTTTTTTTTTTTTAAACAAGACCAATTCCACGATGTCTTTTGCTGAGCTAACCTTGTATGATCTAAGGCCAAGAGCAGAATACTTTTGCCCTGCTCAATGAAATTCTAAAAAATTAAGTTGTTCATTTTCTCGTAGAAACATCAGGGTCTTTGTGTACATTTTTCATTGCATGAGTCAGATTAGTATTTATAAATGTCTTAAAAGAGGTCCTGCTTCTGAAACTCTTTTTTGTTGCCTAAATGAAAACTGATAGAGAAGATCCGTAACTCTCTAGGAAAAATTTCTCCAAAAAAAGCTCCTGTGGGAAATAGAGATGTGTTATCATTTGATAGGGGTCATCATAACCCATCATTGGTACCTCGTGTTCTTGGGGGCATCATAACCTATCATCGGCACCCCATGTTCTGAGGGTCATAACCCATCATTGACACCTCACTTTCTGAGAGTCATCATAACCCACATAACCCAGCATCGGCACCCCGTGTTCTGAGGGCCACCATAACCCAGCATCAGCACCTCGCCTTCTGAGGGTCACCATAACCCATGGTCAGCACCTCTCCTTCTGGCATGCAGTAGAAAGTGCTGCCAAAAGAGGTGCACCCATTTCCTCAGACAGCAACTCACCATCCCATGTACATTTCTGATTCAGCCAGTGTCATATCAAGATGCACAGAATTTAGAATCTGCAAAACCTATTTTAAAAATTGCTTCTTGTGGTCATGAAGGTAGGTGGACTCTGAACAGCAGTAGTGTAGATCACAGATAATTTTTAATGGGAAGTAAATGAAAGTTTATTTGAAGAGTGAAGAAGTCATATAATATCCTGAAAGATCTCATCCTAAATCACTTATTGGGTATAAAATAATTCTAAGGAGTAAATATGTCCCTGAGGATGCTTGGTTGTGGTAACAAGGGGTGGTAGGAGGGACGAAGATTTTTAAAGAAAAAGGACCTATTTCTCCAGTCAGTGTTGGAGCAATTAAAATCGTTCTCTCCCTCCCCCTGCATCCTGCTGTGTCTCTCTTTTTCTTTTTGGCTTTTTGTTTGTTTCTGTTTTGGATCAGAGCTTCTGAATTTAACTGGAAACAGTGCTACTCAAGCACTTAACCAGGGCAAGAGTGTTTGCATCTGAGAAATACCATACCGGAGACAGAAACAAGGATGTAACACTGGAAAATACCTTGAAGAAAAGTGTATTAAAATGTGTTTTCCTAGGTCTCTTGATTTTTTGAATGTTGGCAAATTGGGGGCTGAGAGGCCTCACCTTAACTCTCCCCTTCAGTTCCCAAGTTTCACAGACAGGCCGGAGCCAGGTCCTGAAGGCTGACTCGGGGCCTCCTCTGCCACGTGGAGGCCATCCCACCTCTCAGGTGCCACCCTCTCTTCCTCCAGCTTCATCGTCTCCCAGATGCCACACAGTCAGTACTGTCTCTAATTCTTTCCTAGGTTAAATCTCAGAAAGCTCATGAAGTTTCTCTATTATGTAGTACGATTCTAATTAAATAGTTCACACTTACATGACTGATCTTTGCACACCAACATATAGCAGGATAGACACTTGTTTTCAATATTCTTTAATGTTACAGTAAAGCTTCTTTAACATATTGATTCACTTAGGCTGTGCTGGATCTTCGTCGCTGTGCTTGCTTGTCTCTGCTTGCTAGCGGGGGCTGCTCTTGGTTGCGATGTGCAGGCTTCTCCTTGCGGAGCACAGCCTCTTGGGTGGGCGGGCTTCAGTAGTGGTGGAGCGGGCTTAGTTGCTTTGTAGCACGTGGGATCATCCCAGACTAGGCATTTAGCCTGTGCCTCCTGCATTGGCAGGCAGATTCTTTACTACTGAACCAGCAGGAAGCCTTCTAACAGTAAAATTTAATATGCAGTGGGTCCCAATAGATGCTCATGAGAAAGTGAAACTGCTCGAACCATGAGGAAGATGTTTGCAAAGTTCGTTAGTGATGATTACCAATAGCACTTAACTGTCACTTTACTGCCTCATTTAATCTTGACAAAAACACAGAGAGTGAAGTATTATTTCTCCCAATTTATTCATGAGAAATGTTGGGGTCAGAAAGGATAAATAATTCATTCAGTGTCACATTGTATTGAAGTAGCAGGACAAGAATTTGAACCTAGGACTTTCTGAAACCAAAGCCTACTTTTCTGAATAAGTGTATTATGATTCATATACACAAAGGGTCAGTGATTATGTGAATAACAATATCACAAATAGGAAACATTCAACCTTTATACATGTACAGTTATTTTTCCAGAAATTTTCTAGTGTTTTTCTATGATCTTTATACCCATGACACAATAACACATACTTCACAGAGAAAAAGAAAAAATAGATTTTGTTTATTTCCAGGTTCTTTATATAATATTTACATTTCTGTTGAGTTTTATTTTGTTACATTTTCAGTTTCCTTTCCAAAGAGGTATTGGTTACATTTTTTTCAATACTTGAATTATCCCAATACATCTAGTTGGAAAAGTTTTATTTTTCACTGGAAGACTAAAACAAATACCTATATAGTTTTCAGAAACCCAAGATAATATGGGCTTATTTATAAGCCCGGTACAAGATATCCTATCACCTATTTTTCAGAAGTAGGTTCTAATCATTTTATAGACATGAAATATTCAGAACCATGTTGCAGAAGATGCTGAATATGGAAGAATTTATGAAACATTGCATAGAAACATATTTTGTCATAAGTAATTTCCTACATATGGGCTTAAAGAGAACTAATTTTGGGCCCAGCATGACAAGGATTAGTCAAAAATTTTTCATTGGCATTTAGTTCCACTGCAAATAAAGAATAAAATCTCAATTAACTAGTATCTTTGGGGAATGGACTATTCGCAGGAAATTGCATTTTTGGATAGCTCAGGGTAAAATAGAAATCATTTTATAACATAAATGTTTGTCAGTTGCCATTTCTCTATTAGCTCTAAACTTATGGCTGAGAAGAATGACATTTTGCACGTGCTTTGTCCTTAAATCCCATACCATCTTTCTAAAGTAGACCATGTCAATTTATATGGGATGAACCCAGAGTACAGAATAATTGAATAACATCTCCAAGGTCACAGTTAATAAAGGGCAAGGAAAGGATATAAGTTGGTTTTTGTGTGACTGTAATACTTATTCTCTTTCACCAACTGCAAAAGTATAGCAGAAGAAAGACGAGAGTAAGTAAAGGCCCAGAGATAGAAAAGTACAAGACATTTTCAGAGTCTTCAGGTCAAGCATTCTTGCTGCAGAAGATGATTCGTAGTGCAGTTATGAGATAATAAGCTGGAAAAGGGCAGGGTATTGTGAGTGAAAATAGAGCAGAGCTTTGGGGAGGATCAAACGATAAACTGAGATGGAGACAGAAAGCATGTGATGGAGACTGACAGCCGTGAGAATGGACGGAAGAGACAGGTGCAAGAGTGATCTTCCCGAAGAAGAGATGGGAAACTGAGTGGATAACTGGATGTGGAGGAGGAGGCAGAAGGTGAGGTCCAGAGCCTCTGTCGTTGCAATCCTTTGTCTTGGGGAACATGGTGAGAAACAGAGGGAAGTGAACTGAGAGATCCCTTCTTGAAAGCAGTAGCGGGGGAGTAGGAAAGAGTGAAGTCGGTTCAGTTTGGGGTTAGCAGGTGCAAACTATTATATATAAGATCGATAAACAAGGTCCTACTGTATGGCACTGGGAACTGTATTCAAAACCCCATGATAAGCCATCATGGAAAAGAATATAAAAATGTATACTGTCGTATAACTGAATCACTTTGTTGTACAGCATTGTAAATCAACTATAGCTTGATTTAAAAAGAAAAAAAAAAAGCAAAGTATGTTGAGCATAAAGAGGCAGTGAGACATCCAAGTGGAAATATGTAGTGTGTGGATATGGCAGAGTGCTGAGAATTCAAGAGGGAAGTCATACTGAAGAGCCGCCTGGGGAATCATTCTCTGACAGGTAGGAGTTTCAGCATACAGTAGACAGAAATAGACGACTACTCCCTGGGAAAGAATTTGAAAAAAAAAAAAAAAAACTGGGAAAGTTGCACCATGAAGTAAATCTACATTTTATGAAGGAGTAAAGAAGAAGTCCTAGAAATATTTTTCAGAAGCCAGGAAGGGAGTGTATTTCAAGGAAAATGTGGTTTTTAAGTACAATAATTCTTTGATTCAAAGTTACCATAGAATTATTTTTCCTCTAAATGCTTTTGTTTGCTTTTTTAAACTAATTTTTATTGAAGAATAGTTGCTTTACAGTGTTTGGTTATTTTCTACTGTACAGCAAAATGAGTTGCTGTGCATTTTTGGACTTTCTTCCCATTCAGGTCAGGGCGGTGCATGAACTGGAGTTCCTTGTGGCATCCAGGGTTCTCAGTAGTCGTCTGTTTTATACATAGTATCAATAATGTACACGTGTCAATTCCAACCTCCCAGTTCTTCCTACCCCCACCATTTCCCCTTTGGTATCTATATATCTGTTCTCTCCATCTGTGTCTCTATTTCTGCTTTGCACATAAGACCATCTATACATTTTCCTAGATTCCACATATATGTGTTAATATGATATTTGTTTTAAAAATATCAAATGCCCAGGAAAGCTGTGAACTCCCATCTACCCACCACCAAGGTTCTACAGTTAACTTTTTGCTTATTTTCTTTGCCACATATTTATTTCTCTAGCCATCCACATTACTTTTTTTTTTTTTTGGCATTTCAAGAAATTGCAGACATTAGTTCACTATAACCCACAACATTTCAACACATATTTAAGATACCATTGCCTAGAAAGTGTGCCACTGATTTAGTCGTATACTTTTAGAGGGGAAAATAAAAACTATAATAATTGTACAAAATCACTTGGATGAAGCATTCTGATTTCAGGGAACTTGCTGTGAGCCTTAGAACTGAGGAAATGTAATACTAACAAATCCCATGGGAACATTTAGAGGGCACATACTCATTAGACTGAGACATTATGAGGGTGTTTATGACCTTGATAGCTGACATTTCTGTAAATTAGTGACCAGAGAGCCACGGGGATGGGTAAATAGATGACGTGCAAGGGTAGACAAGGCCTACAAGTATGATCGCAGATGCAGGAAAGCTGTCAGTCAGTGGGGAAAATGCAGCGTTCACTCAAGGTGCTGTCCTCAGTGGCAGACGGGGTGGACGTGGTGATGTGAACTAACTCTTAAGACACTTGGAAAGGTTTTTAAAATGTGTGGCCATGCTCCATTGACCAATTTTCTTTGAGCCTTCTTTTCTTCATTTTTTAAAAATATTCTATTCGCATATAGCTGCTTTACAATATGTTAGTCTCTGCTGTACAGCAGAGTGAGTCAGCTACACATATACAGATATGTGTGCGCTCAGTCAGGACCAACTCTGTGTGACCCCATGGACAGTAGCCCGCCAGGTTCCTACATTCCATGGAACTTTCCAGGCAAGAATACTGCAGTGGGTTGCCATTTCCTTCTCCAAAGGGATTTTCCCAATCCAGGGACTGAACCCAAGTCTCCTGCATTGCAGGCAGATTCTTTACCTTCTGAGCCACCAGGGAAGCCCAGATTCTCATTAATTAGCTATTTTATACAAGTATAAAACAAATATATCAATACCAAGAGGGAGGGGAGTGGGCAGGGGTGGGAGATTGAGATGGACATATAGACATTATTGATTCTATGTACAAAATAGATAACTAACGAGTAAACTAATATGTAAAATATAGAAGATTCTCATTAGATCTATTTTATACATAGAATCAATAATGTCTATATGTCCATCTCAATCTCCCACTTCCACCCACTCCCCTCCCCCTTGGTATCCATAAGTTCATTCTCTATGTCTGTGCCTTTGTTTCTGCTTTGTTAATAAGACTGTCTATGGTAATTTTTTCAGGTTCCAAATATATGCATTAATATATGATATTTGTGTTTCCCTTTCTGACTTAATTTACTCTGTATGACAGTCTCTAGGTCCATCCATATCTCTACCCAATTTTATTGACTCAATTTGATTCCTTTTTATGACTGAGTAATATTCCATTGTGTACATGTGCCACACCTCTTTATCCATTCCCCTGCTGATGGATGTTTAGGTTGCTTCCATGTCTTAGCTATTGTAAATAGTGCTGCACTGAATATTGGGGTGCATGTGTCCTTTTCAATTACAGTTTTCTCTGGTATATGCCCAGAGGTGGGATTGCTGGGTCATGGGACAGTTTTATTTGTAGATTTTTAAGGCGCCTCCATACTGTTCTCCATAGTGGCTGTGTCAGTTTACATTCCCACCAGTAGTGCAAGCGGGTCCCCTTTTCTCCACGCCCTCTCCAGATTGTATTGCTTGTAGACTTTTTGATGGTCCTTCTGACCAGTGTGAGGTAGTATCTAATTGTTTTGATTTGCCTTTCTCTGCTAATGAGTGATGTTGAGCATCTTTTCATATATGTGTGTTGACCATCTATATGGCTTCTTTGGACACATGCCTGCTTAGGTCTTCCACTCATTTTTTATTGGGCTTTTTTTATATTGAGTTCTTGAAGCTTTTATAATATTCTTGTGCCTTGAAAATACTAATCATGTTGCATTCTGGTCAATCTGAGAGACATACATGTAACAGTTGGAAAATATTGGGTTACAGTAGTTGTGTACTAAATCTTAAATATAATCTGAAAGTTATATTTATGGCCATAGTTATGATATCCATATGGGTGTATGTATATTTCAGTATGTGTGTGCATGTATATAATTTGATGGCTTCTATTAAAGATGAAGTCAGATTAAAAATCAATTATTTCAGGGTATTAATATATCTGTTTTAGAGTAATAAGATTTTACTATAAAAACAGAATCCTCTGTGGCAATCAAATTGTTTTCACAAAGAGAAATATGTTCAATATTTACAAAGTAAACTGATTTTTGAAAAGTGAAAATTATTACACTTATACATCATATGAAATATTTACCAGGATTGTAATTGCTGCATACTAATGTGGATGAATTTGGACTGTGATGACATTCTACACAAAGTACATGATTACAAATGTTGTACAAGACTGATGCTGGATTTCTGTAGCATTTCTCCTTTTTTATGATGCTTTCATGAAATATGAAATCAGTATGCAGTGTCATTTGTCTCCTTATGAATGGAGAGTTGTTTCTCTGAAATTTGATCACTAGGATATCATCAAAAATGAGATAATAAAGGAGGGATTTTTAAATCTATTTTTCATGAAAAACAGAATCGACAGTTTTTCTTCCTTGGAGCACAAAACAGCTGAATTGCAGTAACTATAAATAAAACAGGTCAAACTTGTTGCTTCTTGAGGCAATCTGGGCAAGAAAATTTAGAAAATTAAATTATAGATTTGGACAGAGGATACAAAGTTCCAGGCTATTTAGAAATGATCTGGAATAGCCATGAGATTAACTGAGAAGCCTCTTGACTTTGATATTGTGTGCAAAAGGACACAGGAAATCAAAGTAGACCTTTTAAAGTGAGTGATGGAAGCGATATTGAATCGGCATTTTTACCTTCAATTGTGGGATCCTGCCAGTAAGTAACACAGAGGTTTAAGGTTTGTCGTTTTCAGTTTATTTTGGTATTTTGTTAGTTTATGGTCTGGGAACCTCAGAGAAGGATCAGGAGAAGAGAGGAGAGGTAGGACTGCTCTGGTAAGTTCATTTCTTACGATCACTGATGACTTTCCCAGAACCTGTATCGCAGAGTTTCTAAATCAAGAGGCAAGGAACAAGGAGAATCGTAAGTTCAATATCTTTGCTTCCTCATTTGCCTGTTGTTGCTTTGGTCTGCCTCAGTCTTGTTTTCAGGAATGAATGCCACAAGTATGATGTCAGCTCTATTCTGCATAAATCAGGCATTGATGTTAAGTCCTAAGACAAAATGACATATTAGACGGGGTTTTTGTCCCTCAGGGCTTCTTGGCCATCCTATGCTTAGTCGTTATTTCCCAACATAGACTTTATAGAATGACTCATTCTCAGTTCCAGCTCCTTTCAATCCTCTGTAAGGCTCTCCCTTGTCTGTTATAAAGTGCAAAATAAACACCTCTCTCGTATAAAGGATTTTTATGGATTCTAAGCTATCTGGGACAATATTTAATTCATCTTTCCAACACAGGTTGTCACTTTCTCCCCTCCAGTATTTTGGAAACTTGAATATTTTCTTCAATTATTGTTGGTGTTAGTGCCCAACACCTTTAGGACTTAAGATTCCAGCTTGCAAAGGTAAGAAGGTACAATAGACCACAAATATGTAGACCTAGGAAAGGGTATATCTGTATAATCGAAGCAACTAGAACTTGGCATTTCCTCAAGGGAAGAATTGAACTACTTTTGGATCATTATGTAGTTGTTCAAAGGGACCCCAACCCCTGGAATATAATGCCTAATGATCTGAAGCAGAGCTGCTGTAATAATAACAGAAAGAAAGTGCACAATTAATGTAATGCCTGAGAATCATCCCCAAACCATCCCCCCCAACCCCGGTCCATGGAAAAATTGTCTCCCATGAAGCTGGTCCCTGGTGCCAAAAATGTTGGTCTAGAGGAAAAAGGGAGATGGAAAAAATATCAATATCAGATCTAAGAAGTATCTCAGAAACCACAAACATCTCCCAGGCTACCGCTGCTAAGTCACTGCAGTCGTGTCCAACTCTGCAACCCCATGGACAGCAGCGCACCAGGCTCCTCCATCCACAGGCGTCTCCAGGCAAGAGCAGTGGAGCGGGTTGCCATGGCCTTCTCCAACATCTCCCCTGCTCAGCTGCAATGATGACATAAAGCTTATTAGTAGAAAAAAATCCCTTGTATGGTTCTTTTTGTGATTTGCCTTTAAAATGTAATCAAGCCCAAGAGAGAGACAGTAGTGTTAATAGTTTGTCACTGGTTGAACTATTGGGTCCTTCTCTGTCATGTGTCAGGATGCAGGGCTGTGGGATGGCTCTTGGTATCTCATATTGGATGTGCACAGAAAGAAGAGTATGGGGCCCATGTGTGGGGAGAAGTATCCGGAAAGGAAGGAGTACAAAAGAGAAAAGAAATTTGAAGACAATCTATACCCTCAGCATTACTCAAACAAAGACAAACCATACCAACCATGTACTATATTTTTCCTTTAATTTTATTGTATTAAATAGTTATTTAAAATCTTGTGTTTCCAGTGCATAGCCAAGTGATTCAAATTATATAATTATATAATATACACAAACAGATATAATACTTCAGATTTTTAACCTTACACATCCCAAAATACTGAGTATTCTCATTGCACTGTCCTGCTGCTTATCTCTTATGTATATGAAGGTGAAGGTGAAGTTGCTCAGTCGTGTCCGACTCTTTGCGACCCCGTGGACTATAACCTACTAGGCTTCTCCATCCATGGGATTCTCCAGGCAAGAATACTGGAGTGGATTGCCATTTCCTTCTCCAGAGGATCTTCCCGACCCAGGGATCGAACCCGGGTCTCTCGCATCGGAGGCAGATACTTTAACCTCTGAGCCACCAGGGAAGCTCTATGTGTATAGAACTGTGTATTTGTGAATCCCATACTCCTCCTTTGTCTCTCCAACCCATCTTTCCCCATTGGTAAATTTGTTTTCTGTGTCTGTGGGTATATTTCTGTTTTGTCTATAAGTTCCTTTGTATTTATTTTTACTTTCCACATAGAAATGATGTCGTATGATATCTTTCTCTGCTGCCTTACTTTGCCTAGTATGAGAATCTCTAGGTCTGTGTTGCTGCCAATGGCATTAATCCATTCTTTCGGGGGCTTAGTAACACTCCACTGTGTGTGCACCCCATCTTGAACCGTTCCTCGGTCAGTGGACGTGTAGGTTGTCTGCATGTCTTGGCTGTTGTAACCAGTGCTGCTATGAATAGGGGAGTACGTGTATCTTTTTGAATTATGGTTTTCTCCAAACATATACCGAGGAGTGGGGATGCTGGATAATATGGTAGCTCTATTTTTAACTTTTTAAGCAAACTCCATACTGTTCTCCACACTGACTGTTTCAGTTTACATTCCTGTCACCAATGCTGAAGAGTTCCTTTTCGTCACACCCTTTCCAGCATTTATCATTTGTAGACTTTTTGATGATGGCCATTCTGAGGTAAGATGGCCATTCTATCTGAGATTAAATGATACCTCATTGTGGTTTTGATATGAATTTCTCTAATAATTAACAATATGGAGCTTCTTTTCATGTTCCTTTGGCCATCTGTATATCTTCTGTGGAGAAATGTCTATTTAAATCTTCTGTTCATTTTTTTGACTGGATTGTTTTTTTATATTGAGTTGTTTATATGTTTTGGAGTTTAATCCTTTGGCAGTCACATTGTTTGCAAAAATTTTCTCCAATTCTGGGTTGTTGTTTTGTATATGGTTTTCTTTGCTATGCATACGTTTTAAAGGTTACTTGGGTGCCATTTGTTTTTTACATTTATTTTCATTACTCTAGAAAACAGATCCAAAATGACACTGCTGCAATGTATGTCTAAGAGGATTCTGCCTATGTTTTCCTCTAGGAGTTTTATGGCATATGATCTTACGTTTAGGTATTTGATCCATTTTGAGTTTCTTTGGGGACATGTGTTAGAGACTGTTCTCATTTCATTCTTTTACATGTAACTGTCCCGTTTTCTCAGCATTGCTTATTGAAGAGACTTTTTTTTCTCCATTGTATATTTTTGCCTCCTTTGAGTAGACAAATTGACCGTAAGCATGTGAATTTCTTTCTGGGCTTTCTAAACTGTTCCACTTGCCTACGTGTCTGTTTTTGTGCGAGCATCGTACTGTTTTGTGCGAGCTTTCTCATATAGTCTGAAGTTCGGGAAAAGTCCTCCAGCACTATTTATCTTTAGTGAGATTGTTTTGGCTATTTAGAGTCTGTTGTATTTTCATACAAATCTTAAAATTATTTGTTCGAGATCTGTGAAAAATTTCATTGATAATTTGATAAGGATTGCATTGACTCTGTTGGAGAAGGCGATAGCACCCAACTCCAGTACTCTTGCCTGGAAAATTCCATGGATGGAAGAGCCTGGTAGGCTGCAGTCCATGGGGTCGCGAAGAGTCGGGCACGACTGAGTGACTTCACTTTCCCTTTTCACTTTCTTGCATTGGAGAAGGAAATGGCAACCCACTCCAGTGTTCTTGCCTGGAGAATCCCAGGGACAGGGGAGCCTGGTGGGATGCCGTCTATGGGGTCACACAAAGTCGGACACGAGTGAAACGACTTAGCAGCAGCAGCAGCAGCATTGACTCTGTAGATGGCCTTGGGCTTTGTAGTCCTTTTAACAAAATCGATTCCTCTACTCCAGAAAAATGGTATATCTTAACATCTGATTTTGTCATCTTTAATTTCCTTCATTAATGTCTCATACTTTTCTAAGTATAGCTTTTGCCTCCTCAGGCAGGATTGCTAGCTATTGTAGTCTTTTTGATGCAATGATAAATGGGGTTGTTTCCTTAATTTCTCTTTCTTTCTCTTTCACACTTTTTTGTTTGTTTGTTTGTTCTTAGTGTTTAGAAATGCACTGGACTTGTGTGTATTAATTTTGTATCCTGCAAGTTTACCACATTCACTGATGAGCTCTGGCAGTTTTCTAGTAGCATCTTTAGGATTTTTTATATGTAGTATCATGTCATCTGCGAACAGTGACTGTTCTGTTTACTTTTCCTGTTTAGATTCTTTTTTTTCCCCTCTGTTTCCTCTAGGACTTCCAAAACTACGTTAATGAAGGTGGCAAAAGTACACAGCCTTGTGTTGTTTCTGATCTTAGAGAAAATGCTTTCAAGCTTTTCACTGCTGACTATGATCTTAGCTGTATATGGCCTTTATTATGTTGAATTAGGTTCCTTCTATGCCCAATTTCTGGAGAGTCTTTATCATAGATATTAAACTTTATCAAAAGCTTTTTCTGTATCTATTGATATGGTCATATGGATTTTATTCCTCCATTTGTTAACGCAGTGTATCACACGGATTAATCTGCAGATTCATTTGCATATACCTTCTTGGGTGAATCCGAGATGGGGCTCTGTGCTTCCTGGACTTGGGTGATTGTTTTTCTTTCCCATCTTAGCTTTCAGCTATTATTTGTTCAAATATTTTCTCGGGCCCTTTTTCTCTCTCTTCTGGGACTCCTGTAGTGCGAGTGTTGGTGTCTTTGATGTTGGCCCAGACATATCTTAAACTGTCCTCACTTCTTTGCATTCTCTTTTTATTTCTGTTCCTTAGCAGTGATTTCCACCACCCTGTCCTCCAGCTCATTGATCCAATTTTATGCATCCTTTATTCTACAATTGATTGTTTCCAGTGTATTTTTCGTTTCAGTTATTGTATTCTTTAACTGCGTTAGGCTGCCTTTTATATTTTCTAACTCTTTAGTACCATTTTTTTGTAACTTCCCACTCTGTGCACCCATACTTTCCCCGAGACTTTGGATCCTGTTTACAATCATGAGTCTGAATTATTTATCAGGTAGATTGCCTATCTCCATGTCACTCCGCTGTGCTTTGGAGTTTTATCTTGTTCCTTCATCTAGAATGTATTTCTCTACCATCTCCTTTTATCTGAATTTCTATTTGTATGTATATGTGTGTCAAGGTAAGTTATGTTTCTTAACCTTGGGGAAGTGGCCCTCTGCAGTGGGTATCCTGTATGCCCCAGCAGTACACCCGCCTCTCATCACCCAGGGGCCAGAGACCAGCTGGTCCCAGGGTAGGCTCTGACCTGTGAGCTTGTGCAGTGTTCCTGGCAGGAGGGACTGTGCCTGCCCCCTGGTGGGTGGAGCCAGTTCTTATCCCTCTGATAGGCAGCCATGTCAAAGGGCGTGCCTAGAGGTGGGTGTGGGCTTAGTAAATCTTTAGGTAGCCTGTTGATGCACAGGGATATGTTTCTGCCCTGATGCTTGTTTGGATTGTGGTATCCCAATGCTAGAGCCTGCGGCCTTTTGGGTGGGGCCAGGTCCTGGCACTACTTACTCAAGCAAGATATCTGCTACCAGCAGGAGTTCAGGTAGATGAACACTCCCTGGTATTTCCATCACTAGCTTTTCTGACCTCAGAGAGAGCCACAGCCACCCCCTGCCTCCCCAGGAGATCCCCGAACGGTCAGCAGGTAGGTCTTGCCCTGGCTCCTGTGAAGTCACTGCTTTTGCCTTGGGTCTTGGTGAACATGAGACCTTGTGTGTGCCCTCCAAGAATGGAGTTTCTCTTTCCCAAAGTCTGGTAGAGCTGCTGCGTCAAGCCCTGCTGCCCGTCAAAGCCCAGTGCTCTGGGGCTCCTCCTCCCATTACCAGAACCTCCACCTGGGGCAGGAGGTTGGGGGTGGTCTGTGCTGAGGCTGAGAACTCTCACTATTGTGAGAGAATTTCTGTTAACTGTCCTCTGGTTTGTGGCTCACCCACCCAGGTAGGGTTTGATTATATTGCTGTGTGCCTCTCTTACAGTCTTGTTGGGTTTCTTCATTATGTCTTTGGATGTAGACTGTCTTTGTTGAAGTGAAGTGTTAGTTGTTCTGTCGTGTCTGACTCTTTGCAGCCCCACGGACTGTAGCTCGCCAGGCTCCTCTGTCCATGGAATTCTCCAGGCAAGGATACTTGAGTGGGTTGCCATTCCCTTCTCCAGGGAGATCTTCCCAACTGAGGGATCAAACGTGGGTCTCCCACATTGCAGGTGGATTCTTTACAACCTCATGGACTATATGGTCCATGGAATTCTCCAGGCCAGAATACTGGAGTGGGTAGCCTTTCCCTTCTCCAGGGATCTTCCCAACCCAGGGATGGGACCCAGGTCTCCCACATTGCAGGTGGATTATTTACCAGCTGAGCCACAAGGGAAACCCATCTTCTTTGTTAGGTTTGTCTTTTTAATAGATGGTTGTTTAGCTGTTAGCTGTGACTTTGGTGTTCTCAAGAGGAAGTGAACTCAAGGTCCTTCTCCTGTGTATCTATTCATCCCATGTACTAAACTTGACATGAGCTTTCATTTCTGTGATGCTATGAGCTTGTATATCTTGGCTCACCACTTAGACGGTGACAAGTCTAGCTGGGATGAAGGTGGGAAGAGCAAGAACTTGTTGATGTACCCTCTCTTCTGTCCCCACCACTACCATCCACACAGTCACTGTTGTTTTTTCTCATTTTCTTCCACTCTCACTCTCTCCTTTCCAAAGCTAAGAATGTCTTGCTTTCCATCAAAGCCTACTTGGTAGACTTATATTTGTATTTTTTTGTTTAAGAAAGAACACAGACTTTAAAAAATAGTAGTCAAACCCCATTTACCAGCTGAATAGCTTTGAGCAAATTCCTTATCTTCTTTGAACTTTGACTCTTCTATCTTCATGATGTGAGCAGTAAGATGTTTTGATGGGTTTATTTTAAAGAGCAGATTAGACAATTTAGGCAAAAAAAAAAAAAAGTTTTCTTATAAGTTATGTGCCTTTCGGAGAGAAAATACCTAGGTTTTGCTCTTTTCCTCTTTGGGTTCCAGTTCATGGAAATAAAAGAGGACAAAAATGCTGATAACCAAATGAGAATCAAACATCCCAAAGAATCATGACCCTCTGGAATACGTGGGTGGAAGTAGCTGGGAGGCTGCTGCTTCCTTGACTGCAAGACTGTTGGGATCACCAGCAGTGAACTAGAACAGAGAGCCAGCTGTCTACCCTGCTAGAGGCTGACTGTATCTTGTTTGCTTAACAAATGCAGCCTCTGGAAAACTCAGGGAGAGAAAGTTCAGAGTCCTCTATGCCAGGGGTCCCCAACCTCCAGGATCTAAAGTCTGATGATCTGAGGTGGAGCTGATGTGATAATAATGTTAATAAAGTACATGATAAATGTACATGAAGAAAATAAAGAAAATCACTCAGTCGTGTCCAACTCTTTGTGATCCCATGAGCTGTAGCTTACCAGGCTCCTCCGTTCATGGGATTCCCCGGGCAAGAAGACTGGAGTGGGTTGCCATTGCCTTCTCCAGAGGATCTTCCCGACACAGGGATCAAACCCAGGTCTCCTGCATTGTAGGCAGATTCTTTGCTGTCTGAACCACCAGGGAAGACCTAATGTCCATGAGTCGTCTCCAAACCATTCTCTCCCCACCCCAGGCTGTGGAAAAATTATTTTCCATGAAACCAGTCCCTGGTGCCAGAAAGGGTGGGACTGCCTGTGTCTCAGCATAGGCAAGGTCTGAACACTTGGATAGTGACCATCAGTTCATTAATTGTACCTTCCCACATCTCAGAGTGGCGCCCCAGCGAAAGTCAGCTTGCTTGTCCCTAGAGCAGTTCCCCTTTCTTCTTAATGGGAGGGGGTAAAGAGCGGTAGTCAGCTTGGCAAAGCCCCTCATTAACACAGCCTCAATGTTTTATTTATCTTCAAGGAGGAACAGGTAGGTTAGAACAACACAAAGCTTCTATTCCCAGAAGTGGTACTTAAATGTTTATCCCCCTTTAAATGTAATGCACATAGTAAACCAAATGTTTAAGATTGATGCCAAAATTTCACATTGGAAATTTTACCCCTTCTGAAGAATGCCTGAAGCTATTGCATCTAGGTAAATACAGTTACTCTCTTTTCAATATTTTGTGAACATGAAAAGGTAGGGAGTATTACACAAAGTTTTCTATTTACATATGTCATATTTCTTCTATAACCTCAAAAACTCCTTGCATGTGAAAAGTGTGTACGTCTGTATGACACTTTTATATTCCCCCAAACAACCTGTGCACAGGGCAGTTACTTTTTATTGAGCACATGTTAGAATAACATTATGGTTCATGGGGAAGGTAGACCAAGAGACACTCCTTTGTGTGTCTCATAGCACAGAAGAGGTGAGACAAAGTGGAGATAAGAACTCAGGCCTCCGCAAAGCTACCCATTTTAACCTTACTCTTAAGGGTGAAGGAGTGGAAAATGAGACAGGAAATTGGAGAATGTAAATTAGGATATAAAAATTAATATTGAAATCAGAATCATGCTACACATCGGCCTCTGATGTGACCCAGCTGAGTCTGTACAGTTCATTCCTGCTGCAGCTTAATCTAATATTTCTCACCAAGAACTGTGTTCCCCAGGAGAGCCCTCTGCAGGGAGGTGCTAACAGGGGTCTGCACCTGGCAGCCATACATTATGTACCTAATGAGCAGATGAAACGTTTAATAACTGCGCTGTGAAAATAAAACTTAAAACAGCACATTCCTGCTGAGGCGGCTCGTCTCCACGCGATGCGCAGGCCCATCTCAAAACACCGGCATCCTTTGTATTTCCCCCCAACTCACTGGGTCGCCCTGGGGAGAGCAGTATTAAAACCAAAGCCGTGCTCACTTAATTAGCTGTGTATCAGTGTAAATTCATTTATATCATATCAGCATCATGTGTTTCACCTAAGGGTCTCCTGAAACACTTCTCCAACAGGCACCCGGGGGAGGGGGAAATCTACAGCTACTGCAGACTGTGCATCTGTAAATTTTAATTTTTCAGCTAATCACAGATCATTTAAACACATAGTAATTTGATATTGCTTATTTTTAGGTTGAACTGTCTGATGTTAGTCTGAAATAACAAAGCAAAACAACCATAATTATTGTTATGGTTTTTCATTAATAATTTTAAGAGAAAATGATAGAACATTTTTAATAGAACCAGTTTAAAATCCAATTATCATAACTCATGAGTTAAGGATTCACTTGCTAGATATTTCTTTAGATTCATTTTTACTAGAGAATAGCTATACTTCCTAAATCTGAACAGCCAAAACATCCTGAAAAATGAAATATATAGGTAGAATACTTATAATACCTAGTAAAGTTAAGTAATATGTAGAAAAGCTTCCCTGGTGGTTCAGACAGTAAAGAATCTGCCTGCAACACAGGAGACCTGGGTTCGATCCCTGGGTGGGGAAGATGCCCTGGAGAGAGCATGGCTACCCACTCCTATATTCCTGCCTGGAGAATTCCATGAGCAGAGGAGCCTGGTGGGCTCAGCCCACGGGGTCGCAGAGAATCAGGCATGACTGAGCGACTAACACTTTCACTTCACAGAATGGCTGTATTCTTTTTTCTCATATAATTTTTACAGCTAATAGCTGCAAGATAAAATTGTTTCACCTTTATAGAAATTAAAATGACCAAGACCAAAGAAATTAGGCTCTGGGGTAAAAGTCACAAAACTACAAAGAACGGCTCTCCTGAGCCCCAGGCTGGGGTCCTCCCTCGGCGTTTGGCTGCATACTTGAGATCTCATTCTGCGCTTGGAATTCCTTGTGTAGTTAACACACATTTTACTAGCACAGGGGAGAGATAATCCAGGAAATCAGAAACCTTTGTTCCGTTCTCCCTTCTCAGCTTTGCTCACCTCCAGCTCTGAAATGAACGTGGGCTTTCTTTATCACATTCTCAAAAGCATTCTTCATTTTGGGGGGTGATCACAGAGCATCTTGACTGCCAGGCTAAAATTATATGAAGTTAGCACCTGGGAGCCATGAAGAGAGCTCTTTGACTTTTCTTTAGTATTTTTCAAAAAATTTGTAAAGTTGTTATACAATATTTAAAGGTTACTTTCCATTTACAGTTATTATAGAATACTGGCAATATTCCCTATATTGTAACGTACATCCCTGAGCCCGTCTTATACCCAGTGGATTGTGGCTCCCATACCTCCACCCCTACACTGCCCCTCTCCACCTCTCCCCACTGGTTACCACCACTGTGTTCTTTGTGTCTCTGAGTCTGCTGCTTTTCTGTGCACTCACTGGTGTGGTGACATTTTTATATTACATAAGTGATGTCAAACAGTATTTGTCTACGACTTATTTCACTTAGCATATTGCCCTCCAAGTTTATCCATGTAGCTGCAAATTTTATTCTTGTTTATGGCTGAGTAGTAATGTGTGTGTGTGTATGGCTGAGTAGTAATGTGTGTGTGTGTATCTTCATCCATTCATCTGTGGATGAATTCCTTGGCAATTGTAAACAATGCCGCTGTGAACATTGGAGTGTATATCCTTTTTGAATTAGTATTTTTTTCTGATATGTATACCCAGAAATGTGGAGAAGGAAATGGCAACCCACTCCAGTGTTCTTGCCTGGAGAATCCCAGGGACGGGGGAGCCTGGTGGGCTGCTTTCTATGGGGTCACACAGAGTCGGACACAACTGAAGTGACTTAGCATACCCAGAAATGTAATGGAATGCCTAGGTTATACAGTGGTTCAGTTTTTAGTTTTTTGAGGAACCTCTGATACTGTTTTCCACAGTGGCTGCACCACCTTACGTACCCACCAACAAAGTATAAGAGTTCCTTCTTCTCCATGTCCTCACCAACATTTGTTATTTGTATTATTTTTGATGATAGCCATTCCAGCAAGTTTGAGGTGTCATTTTATTGTGGGTTTGACTGCATGTCACTGATTATTAGCAATGTCGAGCAACTTTTCACGTGGTTGTGGCTATCTGCATATCCTTTTTGGAAAAAATGTCTATTCAGTTTTACTGACCATTTCTTAATCAAGTTGCTTTTATGATACTGAGTATTATGAACTGTTTGTTTATGTTCGATATTGATCTGTGATTGGTCATATCACTTACAAATATTTTCTCTCATTTGGTACGTTGCCTTTTCATTTTGTGGATGGTTTCCTTTGCTGTGCAAAAGCTTGTAAGTTTGATTAGGTCCCATTTGTTTATTTTTGCTTTTATATCATTTAATTTAGGAGATAAAAAATGTGGATTTAGGTCAAAGAGTGTTCTGCTTATGTTTTCCTCTAGGGGCTTTATGGTATACAGTTGTACATTTAGGTATTTAATCCAGTCTATTTTTGTATGTGGTGTTAGAGAGTGTCTAATTTCATTCTTTTACATGTAGCTGTCCTGTTCTCCTAAAACCACTTATTGAAGAGACTGTATTTTCTCCATTATATATTCTATTTTGTTGTAGATTAATTGACCATAAGTGAGTGACTTTGTTTCCAGGCTCTCTGTCCTGTTCCATTGATCTATGTGTCTGTGTCTGTTTTGAGTGTGTGTGTGTGTGTGTGTGTGTGTGTGTGTGTGTGTGTGTATGCGTGCATGCCAGTACCATACTGTTTTGATGACTGTGGCTTTTTAATATAGTCTGAAGTCAGAAATATAATTCCTCCAGCACTATTCTTCTTTCTCAAAATTGTTCTGGCCATTCAGTCTTTGTGTTTCCATACAAATTTTAAAATTACTTTTTTTGTGAAAAATACTGTTGGTAATTTGATAGGGATTGTATTGAATCTGCAGACTGCTTTAGGTAAAATGGTCACTTAATAGTTTTGATTCTTCTAATCCAAGAAAACAATATATCTTTTCACCTGATTGTGTTGTTTTCAATTTCTCTCTTATCAAAGTCTTACAGTTTTCAGAGTACAGGCTTTTAGCATTCTCAGGTGGGTTTACTCCTCGTTATTTTACTCTTTTAAATGCAATATTGAGTGTCACTGTTTCTTTTATTTCTATTTCTGAGACTTCATTGTTAGTGTAGAGAAATGCAACAGATGTTTGCACACTAATTTTGTATCCTTCGAGTTTACTGAATTCATGGATGAGCTCTAGCAGTTTTTGGTGATATCTTTAGGACTGTCTATGTACAGTAGTACCATGTCATCTCCAAACAGTGATGGTTTTACATCTTGGTTTGCAACTTGAGTTCCTTTTATTTCTTTGTATTCTCTGATGCTCTGCTTGGACTTCCAGAACTACACTGAATACAAATGGCAAAAGTGGGCATCCTTGTTGTTTTTGATCACAGAGGAAATACTTTCAGTGTTCAATTTTGAATATGATTTTAACTATGTGTTTCCCATATATAATCTTTATTATGGTGAGGCATGTCCCTTCTGTGCCCTTTTTAATGGAGAGTTTATTATAAATGGATGTTGAACTTTTTGCAAAGTTTTTCTGCATCTGCTGAGATGATCGTGATTTTTATTCTTCAATTTGTTAATGCGGTGTATCACACTGATTTACAGGTATTGAAAAATCATTGCAATCCTGAGATAAGTCTCACTTTGATCATGGTGTATGAGTTTTTTTGGTAAAAAAGGAAGAGCCCAAATGAACTTTTTGGCCAGCACAATATATTATTCAATTCTACTATTTTATTGAGGATTTTTGCATCTGTGTTCATCAGTGATATCGGTCGATAACTTTCTCTTTTTTTTATACAGTTCTTGATTTTGGTTCATAGTGATGCTAGTCTTACAGAAAAAGTTCAGAATTATTGCTTCCTCTGTAAATTTTTGAAATCATTTCAGAAGGATGTGATAACTTTTATCTAAATGTTTGGTAGAGTTCACCTGTAAAGCCATCTGATCCTGGACTTCAGTTTATCGGGAGTTTTAAATTACTGCTTGGATTTTAGTACTTATATTTGCTCTGTTCATATTTCCTATTTCTTCCTCATTCACTCTTGTGAGATTGTACCTAAGAATTGGTTCATTTTATTGGCATTTAGCTGTTTGTACTAGTCTCTTAAGATCTTTGTACTTCTGTGGTGTCAGTTGCAACTTCTTTTTCATTTCCGATTTTATTTACCTGGGTCATCTCCATTTTCTCTTGATATGTCTGGCTTATCAAGTTTATTCTTTCAAAGAACCAACTCATTATTGTCATTGATTTTTTTTCCTACTGTGTTTTAAAGCCTATTTTATTTATTTCTGCTCTGATTTTTATGATTTATTATCCTCTACTAACTTTGGATTTTGTTTGCTCTTCTTTACCTAGTTCTTTTAGGTGTAAGGCTAGGTTCTTTATCTGAGACTTGTTTCCTGAGGTATTCTTGGATCAGTATAAACTTCCCTCTTAGAACTACGTCTGCTGCATTTCGTAGGTTTGGGATGGTTGTTTTCATTTCTCTCTAGTCATTTTCATTTCCTCTGATTTCTTCAGTGGTCCATGGGTTGTCTAGTAGCATATTATTTTAGCCTCCACATGTTTGTATTTTTTGCATTTTTCCTTGTAGTTGATTTCTAGTCTTATTATAGTTGTAAAAGACATTTGATAGAGCAGTTCGACTTTCTTAAATTTACTGAGGTTTGTTTTGCATCCTGGCATGTGATTTATCCTTAATAATGTGTATTCTTCAGCTTTTGGACAGAATGCTCTATAAATATTAGTTAAGCTCATTTGGTTTAATATGTTCAGTTGTGTTTCCATGTTGATTTTCTGTGTGGATGATCAGTCTGCCCATTGATATGATATTAAAGTCTCCTACTATTATTATTGTTAATCCTCTTCTGTCTATTAATATTTGCCTCATACATGTATACCCAATACTGGAGCACCAAAATATATTTGTAACTGTTATATCACCTTCTTGTACCAATTCCTTGATTATTATGTACTGTATATTTTTGTCTCTTGTAGCAGTCTTTAAAATCTATTTTATCTGATATGCTGCTGCTGCTAAGTCGCTTCAGCCATGTCTGACTCTGTGCGACCGCGTAGATGGAAGCCTACCAGGCTCCTCCGTCCCTGGGATTCTCCAGGCAAGAATACTGGAGTGGGTTGCCATTTCCTTCTCCAATGAATGAAAGTGAAAAGTGAAAGTGAAGTCACTCAGTCGTGCCCAACTCTCAGCGACCCCATGGACTGCAGCCCGCCAGGCTCCTCTGTCCATGGGATTTTCCAGGCAAGAGTACTGATTTCCATTTGTGTAGAATACCTTTTTCCATCCCCCCAGTATGAATATGTCCCTGGATCTGAAGTGAATGTCTTGTAGGCAGCATATATATGGGTCTTGTTTTCATATCCATTCAGCCAGTCTGTGTCTTCTGGTTGGAACATTCAGACCGTTTAAGGTAACTATCAATATGTATGTTCTTATTGCCATTTTGTTATTTCGGATTTGTTTTTGTAGGTCCTTTTTATTACCTTTCTTCTTTTGCCCTTGATTATATGACTGTCTTTAGCATTGCATTCGAAGAAGGCAGTGGCACCCCACTCCAGTACTCTTGCCTAGATAATCTCATGGATGGAGGAGGCTGGTGGGCTGCATTCCATGGGGTCATGAAGAGTCAGACATGACTGAGCGACTTCACTTTCACTTTCCACTTTCCTGCATTGGAGAAGAAAATGGCAACCCACTCCAGTGTTCTTGCCTGGAGAGTCCCAGGGACAGCGGAGCCTGGTGGGCTGCTGTCTATGGGGTCACACAGAGTTGGACACGACTGACGCGACTTAGCAGCAGCAGCAGCATTGTGTTTGGATTCCATTTTGCATATGGTTCTAAATTTTTGGTTTGTGGTTACTATGAGGTTTTTGTGTAGCAGTCTATGTGTATGTATAAAAATATATACATACATATATAAGTGCTACAGTCCATAGAATCACAAAGAAAGAGTGGTACATGATTTAGCTACTGAACAACAATGTGTATATGTATATATGTGTATTATGTGTGTGGTCTTCCCTGGTGGCCCAACAGTAAAGAATCTGCCTGCAATACAGGAGATGTGCGTTTGACCCCTGGGTTGGGAAGATCCCCTGGAGGACATGGCAACCCACTCCAGTATTCTTGCCTGGAGAATTCCCATGGGCAGAAGAGCCTGGCGGGCTACAGTCCATGGGGTCGCAAAGAGTCAGACACGGCTTACTGACTAAACAACAACAATGTATAAGTATAGTTGCTTGATTCCTTCATTTCAAATGTATTTCAAAAAACCCTGCTTAGGTATTCTCCTTCCCAGATAATTAATTTTTGATATCCTATTTTACTTCAAATTGTTTTATGTATCCCTTAACGTCTTATTGTGGATATAGATGCTATCTTTGTCTTTCAATCTTCCTAGTAACTTTGTATGTGGATGATTTCCTATCTTTACTGTATGTTTATCTTTTACCAGTGAGCTTTTCCATTTCATAAATTTCTTATTTCTAGTTGTGGGCTTTTCTTTTTTCACTTAGAGAAGTTCCTTTAAAATTTGTTGTAAAGTTGGCGTAGTGGTGCTGAATTCTTGGTTGCAGGCTTTGCTCTTCATTGGCTGCTTTTAATAGCCTCCTTTTGTCATTTAAAGCAGCATGTCTTGGTGCGTTCCTCTGAGTTACACACCAAAGTTGCTATGTGGGACTTTGTGCTTCCTGGACTTGGGTGACTCTCTCTTTTTCCACGCTCGGGGATTTTTTCAGCTTGCGTTGGCCTTCATCCACAGGATCATAGTTTTCAGGGTGGGTCTGATGGAGCACGTCTAGAGGCTAGTGCAGGCTTTCTGGAGGGCAGACCTGGTACCTGCCCACGGAGAGCAGAGCTGCGTCTTGGCCCTCTATTGTGCAGAGTCACGTCTAGGGCTTGTCGAGAGATGGCGGAGGGCTCAGGAAGATTTTAGACATTCTGTCTGCTGGTGAGTGGGGCTGTGTCCCCAGCCAGTTAGTTGTTTGGCATGAGATGTCTCAGCACTGGCATCTTCAGCTTTTGTGTGGGGCTGAGTCTTGGGGCCAGTGAGCCAAGATGCCAGGAGCAGTGTTCACCTAGTAGGGATTTCCCACGTTCGCCTGTCACCAGTATCTACATGTCCAGCATGAGTGGCAGCCACCTCCTCAGACTTCCAAGACTAGTGGGCAGGCCTGGCCCAGGTTTCTGTGAAAGCTGCTGCTTTGCCCTGGGTTCTGGTATGAGTCCGATTTTGCATGTGCCCTGTGGTGCTTCTGAAATTAAGCCACCCTGGCCTTCCAGTCACATGCTCTGGGCGCTTATCTTCTTGATACAGGACTTCCAGGCTGGGGAGCCCACCCAGGGGCTCAGAATCCTCACTATTGCGGGAGGACCTCTGCAGCACTGCTCTCCACTGTGTGGGTTGCCTGCCGAAGGTACGGGATTTGATCATGACTCTGCCCCTCCTGCCTGTCTCATTGTGGTTCTTTATGTCCAGTTGTAAAAATATTTTCTGGTAGGTTCTTTTTCATCAGTGGTTGTTCTGCAGATAGTTGTGACTTTGGTGTGCTCATGAGAGGAGGTGAGCTAAGGGTCTTTCTATTCGACCTCTTGGCTGCTGGCCCATTTTCTTTTCCTTTGATATATTACTCTGATAATGTCAGTGAAGTTTTTCTGAGTCTTAAGAGAAATGTTATTTATGTTAAACTAATTATCAGCATAATTGCAGTTCTCCAAAGTGAATAAATAAACATGAAGCAAAGTCTTCTCCCTAGATGTACAATAGGAAAATCTGTCAAAAATCCTATCATTTCTTGACGTCGAAGAACAGAAGTTTAATACCCTGAAGTAAATGCTTTTTCTAATGGCTACTGTTTTCTCTAGTTCTCTGGGAGGGTATGATTGTCTTCCAGTGTGTCGGAACACCATCAGGCAAGGCAAAGGCGATCATGACTTAAAATAACTCATCGTATAGAAGGAGTACTGAAACATGAGGGATCAGGCAGGACCATGAGAATATAGTTGGCTTTTAAACTGGCATGTAAGCACTGTGCATAAAACCCAGATAGCAACAGAGGGAGTGTGACAAATCCCATCTGCGGTTGAAATACAGGAAGGTTTAAACGGCTATGTTGAAAATACAGAAGGAAATAAGGACGAATGGACTTAGGATAAGTTACCAGGCAACAACCACAGTACATCAGCAGGGCAGAGGCTGCAAGAGGGTTCCTAGAGTCCTCTTCAGATTGGACTGAGCTCTCAGACATCATTTACTAATCCAAGTGCCCGGTGCCACTACTTCCTCCCTGGAACATAGTCTGTGCACAAGACTGCTTGTTTTATAGGAAGATGTTTGCTTGGTTTGAGTGGTATAGAAAATAGATTCAGAATGTAGCCTTTGGAAGAGCCACAGGTAAGGTCTCAAGCACGAAGTGATAAAGGCATGTCTCATAGTTCAGAAGAAGAATAAAGATGCAGACAGTCGGGAATACACAGTGAGGGAATAAGAGATGAAAAGTTTCCGAGCTAAAACATTTGAGATTCAGAGTATAAAAAATTGAATCTACCCAAACACAAATGTATACAGCACAGGGACAGAGTTAACGCACATCCAAAAGCAAGTGTGTCCACAATCCATGGAAATCTATTCATGGAAATCTTTTCTTTAAAACATTTGTTCCCCTTTACTAAAGGGCACTTTTAAGACCAAAGTTGTCTTATTGGCTGCTGATAAATCTCTCCTGGAAAATTTCTCATACTCTTTAATTCCCTATTCAGGAAAAAGAAAAAAATTAGGCCATATAATATGCCAGATAAAGTGCTAATACTGAACTCTAGAGACCCTTTAAATTCTTCTCTTGTACTGGAATGCTATTGAAATTAAATTCTACCTTGACCTCTTGATCTTCAGGGACCTCAGTGTTATCTTCAGCAAAATAATGGGAAGGGCACTAGTGGAACTCCAAGAGCTGCCGAGGTTCCAGCGTTTTAAACTTATTTGCGTCTGTGAATATTGCTTGAGAAAAGAGTGTCATATGAGGTTTAAACACTAGGCAATCTCTTTGATTCCTTTTGTAAAATGCACAGTGTTTTGCCTGTTATTCAGCACTCAGCAGGTTTAAAGCTGTTGCCTGGACACTAGAGATAATCAATTATTATAATTATCATCTTACTAATGGGTTTGAGCTAGGCATGTCTGCATCTTATTATAATAATATAAATGTTTCAGATGCACTATAATACATCTTAGACTTGCCCAAATCATTAGGATCCCAGGCAGAAAATACTCCATTATAATGTATTTTAGTAGTGAGAACTATAATTTCTCTGTGTAAAACTACCAAAAAGTAGTTAAATAATTTTTATTCTTAAATATATTTCCCAGTATACAACAGAGACAGGCCTGATTCAATTTTCTGCATAATAGGCTAAGCCCATACTATTTACTTCTTTTGTGTGTTACTCTCTTTGTATATATCTGTATGCTAAAGTGAATTGATTTGTTTTAATTCGTGAATATATATTGTATGTGTTAAGGGTTAAAATGTAAACGTTTCAAGAAAAAGACAAACAAGTTACTTAACTGAAATTTAGGCAGAGATCAATATGGAAGACTAGAATGTAGAGCTCACCTCTTCCTACAGATCCTTCAGAAATACATCTATACTGGGAACAATTCTAACAGAATACTTACTGAATGTTGGCAGAAGATCTCATACAACCAAAGCTACAAGAAAGAGATGACCATGTAACTGGATAGGATGAAGTGGGGAAAAAACAAGAATTGAAATGGGACCCCGTACCTGGCAGGGAGTTATGAAATGGGAAACATTCCTTCATGCTGGAAATCTCCTCCTCTGGCTGGGAAGTCAGCTGACAGATTGGGAGGATCAGAGGGAAGGGCCGTAGGCAGGACTGAGAGAGAGCAGCACAGAAGGTTCTTGCCACGTCACTGACTTCCCAGCCCCAGACACATGTCTGCTGGGTGCCCAGTGCCTGGGTTCTGAAACTCAGACTTGAGTAGCCGGACCCGGGGAAAGGACTTGGTTTGGCTGCAGAGAGACAGCCTGAAGGGCCTGGAGTGTGGTCTAGGCCACAGCTGGGAATGCACGTAGGATGGAGGCTGCGTCCTCCGTAGGAGCCGCATTGTCAACACGTGCCCAGTGGGAGGGTTGTGGACCCATCATAGCGGCCTCACAGGGGATGCTACTCCACTGCTACCAGCTCCAGGAACACGCAAGCTCAGGGAGGTTGCCATCAAGTGAATGACTACAGGGCAGAAATCTAGGTGATTCCACAGCGGGTGCTGGTGCACTCGCCAGCAGCTTGCACTCGCAGCTCTGTGAGCACAGCGCCTGGGGGCACTTCGAGCTGATTGCTTACTGTTGCTCCCCGGGCAGAGGCTGATCCAAGGGTGGCTTCCCAGTGGAGTGCTCTAGTCCTGCCTACTGATACCACTGGTTAAAACTGGGGAGCAGACCCTGCCACTGAAAGGGCTGTGACAGCCACAGAGCAGAGAGAAGGCCGCACCCACATCCGCGGAAAGCTCTGCTTACGGCAACACACACTCTATCAAGGGCCAGCACAACCTAAGGAAAGAAACGGCAAGCATCCATACCAAAAACAGCCCTCTAGAGCCAAAAATACTGGACTCAGGCTATGCAAGGGCACTCCCACATAAAAACAGCCCTTCAAAACCACAGTAGAAAACTGTTTATCCTAAATCAATAGAGTCAGAGAAATATAACATGAAAAAGCAGAGGAACCATGCCAATAAAAAAAAACACACACACAAGACAAATCCCCTGTTTTAAAATATGCAGTAGACCTCTCCAGTCTACCAGACTCTGAGTTCAAAAAGGAGGTAATAAAAACACTGAAGGAATTAAGAAGGACTATCAATAGAAATGCAGATCACTGTAACAAGGATCCAGAAACTATAATGAGCCATTCAAAATTAGACAGGTCAATTACTGATGTGAAAACCAAGTCACAGGCAAAAAATAGCAAACTCAATAATGCAGAAGAATGAATAAGTGATTTTGAAGACAGAATAACAAATCATACAATCACAGCAGCAGACAGAAAGACAAATAAAAAACAAAGTAACACGTGAGATCTGTAGGATAATATAAAGGATGCCAATCTATGCATATGTAGGGATTGCAGGAGGACAGGAGATCAAAATGTATTTAAAGAAATTATGGCTGAAAATTTCCCAAACCTCAAAGAAGGAAAAAAGATGCCCAGTTACAGAAAGAACAGAGGGTCCAGAATAAGATGAGCTTGAAGAGAGACCCACACTAAGACATCTAATTGAAGTGGAAGAAGTTAAAGCAAGAATCCTAAAGGCAGCAAGAGAAAAGCAAATTGCAGGTAACCCCCCCCCCATAAATACATCATCTGATTTATCCATACCAAGTTTATAGGCCAGAAAAAAGTGGCTAGATATACTCAAAGTCCTGAATGGGAAAAACCTGCAACCTAAAATACTTTTACCCAGCAAGATTTGCGTTAGAATAAAAGGAAAGAGAGAAGCAAAAACCAAAGAATACATCAGTACTGAGCCTACTCTAAAAGAGTGAAAAGTATTCTCTAAATAGAAAAGAAGCAAGAGTCTGTAAGGAAGGTTAAGATCACAATAGGAAAGGTAAGCATGTCAAAGGATTGTAGATCACTTAAATGAAGCCAGTACATAAATTTTAAAAGAAAAAGTTTTTTTTTTAATTGTGAAAATGATTTTAACTATGTGCATGCATGCTAATTCCTTTCTATCATGTCCGACTTTGTGCAACCCTATGGACTGTAGCCCTCCAGGCCCCTCTGTCCATGGGGATTCTCCAGGCAAGAATACCGGAGTGGCTTGCCATGGGATATTCCTCACCCAAGGATCGAAACTGTGTCTCTTAAGTCTCCTTCACTGGCAGGCAGGTTCTTTACCACTAACACCATGTGGAAAGCCTGGTTTTAACTATAGTGAACAACAAAAGGATAAGTATAAATATGTAAAATCGGAAATCAAAATTATGAGATGTTGGCGAGGGGAGTAAGAAAATGTTGTTTTTAGAATGCATTTGAACTTACATTACTACCAGTTTAAAGCAAGTAGATATAATAATGGGTTAACATACTTGAAATGGCTCCTCTGTCCATGGAATCCTCCAGGTAGGAATACTGGAGTGGGTTGCCATTTCCTTCTCCAGGGGATCTTCCCAACCCAGGGATCGAACATGGGTCTCCTGCATTGCAGACAGATGCTTTACCATCTGAGCCACCAGGGAAGCCCAGCTGAAATCCAGGGTAACCACGAATCAAAAACATAAAGTAGGTTCACAAGAACCAAAAAGAACTCAAGCAATAATACAAAAGAAGACAAGCAAACCACAGAAGGAAAATCCAAAAGAAAAAGAAAGGGACAAAGAATATAAAATTAAAATCTTGGTAAACAAGATTTAAAGTGGCAACAAATACATACCCATAAATAATTACTTTAATGCCACAATCAAAAGATACAGAAGGGAAGATTGGACAAGAACCTACAATATGCTGCCTACAAGAGGCTCACCTTGAAGGTGAAGGACATACCTATATGGAAAGTGAGGGGAGGGAAAAAGACATTGCATTCAAATAGAAATGACGAGAAACCAGGAGTAGGAAGACTCATATAGGACAAAATGGACCTTAAAGACAAAGCCCATAAAGGTAAAGAAGGACATTAAATACTATTAAAAGGATCAATATATATGCACCCAGTATAGAAGCACCTAAATATGTAAAAGATACTAACAGATACAAGAGGAGAAACTGATGGGAATACAATAAAAGTAGAAGACTTTAATGCCCCTCTGACATCAGTGGACAGGATTCCAGGAAGAAAATCTGTAAGGCAACAGAGATCCTATGTAACAAAACAGTTATGCATAACTGGTAATTTTAGAACAGTAAGAGAGTGAAAGTTACTCAGTCATGTCCGACTCTTGTGACCCCATGGACTATATAGTCTATGGAATTCTCCAGGCCAGAATACTGGAGTGGGTAGCCTTTCCCTTCTCCAGGGGATCTTCCCAACCCAGGGATCAAACCCAGGTCTCCTGCACTGCAGGCAGATTTTTTTTTACTAGCTCAGCCACAAGGAAAGCCCAAGAATACTGGAGCGGGTAGCCTATCCCTTCTCCAGCGGATCTTCCTGACACAGGAATCAAACCAGGGTCTCCTGCATTGCAGGCAGATTCTTTACCAACTGAGCTACGAGGGAAGCCCTTAGAACAGGAACTCCCTCCATAAAAGAAAACACATTCTTCTCAAACACACATGCAATGTTCTCTAGGATAGACCACATAGGACACAAAACAAGTCTCAACAGATTTTTAAGAGGACGGATATTATTTCAAACATCTTCTCTGGCCACTGTGGCATGAAATTGGAAATGAGAAACAAGAATATACGGAGACCAACAACGTGCTACTAAGAAACCAATGAGCCAAGGATGAAACCAAAGAGAAAATTTTACAAATACCTCAAGACAAATGACAATAAAAATACAACCATACAAAAATCTATGGGTTATAGCAAATGCAGTCTTAAGAGTAAAGTTTATAGCAAATAGAGCTTCCTCAAAAAACAACCCTGACCTACCACCTCACAGAATTAGAACAACCACAAAACCTAAAGTTGACAGAAGGAAGGAAGTAATAAATATCAGAGGAACTTGAGATTTAAAAACAGAAAAGTTAATGAAACCGAAAGCTGGTTTTGTTGAAAGAATAAACAAAATTAACAAACCTTTAACCATGCTTACCAAAGATAAACAAGAGGAGACCAAATAAACAAAATAAGAAATGAAAAGAGAGACATAAAAAGATATACCATATAAAGAAAAATTAATCATTAGGGGATAACTATAAAAAATTCTGCGCCACCAAACTGGACAACCTAGAAGAGACAGAAAAGTTTCTAGAAACATACAGCCCACTAAAACTGAATCAAGAAGAAATAGATAATTTGAACAGACTGATCACTAGAAGTAAAACAACCTATACTTTAAAAAACTCCATGCAAACAGAAGCCCAGGCCTTGATGGTTCACTGGGGAATTCTACTAAATAAACATTTAAAAAAGAACTTACAGTGGTCTCTTTCAAACTCTTCCAAGGGTCTGAAGAAAAAGAGACATTCCCAAAATCATTCTATGCACCCACCATCATCCTGATACCAAAACCAGACAAAGAAACTTCCAAAAAATAAAATTGCAGGCCAGTATCTTTGATCAATATAGATGCAAAAATCCTAATAAAATATTACCAAACTGAATTCAACAACATATAAAATGAACCATACATCATAGTCATGCCAGATTCATGCTAGGATCACAAGGTAGTCAAACATATGAAAATCAATCAGATACATCAGTCACAAACCAAAGAAAGATAAAAACCACATGATCAGCTCAGTAGATGCAGAAAAAAGCATTTGTTAAAATGCAGCATCCATTCATGATAAAAACTCTCACCAAAGTGGGAATAGAAGGGATATATCTCAACATAACGAAAGCTATTTATAACAAACCCACAGTTAACATAATACTTAATGGTGAAAACCTGAACACTTACTCACTAAAACATGGAACAAGACAAGAATGCCCACTTACCACTTCTATTCAACGTAGTATTTGAAGTTCTAGCTACAGAAATGATACAAGAATTAAATATATCCAAATTGTAAGGGAAGAAGAAGTAAAATTGTAATTATATGCAGATGACATGACATTATATGTAGTAAACCCTAAAAACTCCACACAAAAACAAGTAATAAGTTTAGCAAGGTAGCAGGATTCAAGATTAGCATACATAAATCAGTTGCATTTCTTTACAATAACAGTGAAATAGCAGAAAGAGGATTTTTTAAAAAATCCCTTTTAAAATTGCATCAGAGAAATAAAATATTTAGGAATAAACCTGACCAAGGATGTGAAAGACTTATATACCAAGACTATAAAATATTCATAAAAGAAATGGAAGGTTATTTAAAGGAATGGAAAAACTATTCCATGCTCTTGAATTGGAAGAACTAACATTATTAAAATGGCCATATGACCCAGTACAGTCACAGATTTAATGTGATCTCTATCAAATTATCCATGAGTTTTTGTTTTTGTTTTTGGTGTTGTTGTTTTTTGTTTTTGTTTCTGTTTTTGTTTTTCACAAAACTAGAACATATAATACTAAAATGTATATGGAATCATTAAAGGCCAGAACTGCAAAGTGATCCTAAGGGAAGAGAACAAAGCAGCAGACAAAATCCTCACTGACTTCAGACAACACTACAAAGTTACGGTAATCAAAATAGCATGGCCTTGGCACAGACACAGACAAACGGATTGCTGGAACAGAAGAGAGAGCCCGTAAATAAGCCCTCACACTTTTGGTCAATTAACCTCTGACAAAGGAGCCAAGATACAGTGGGCAAAAGCCGGTTTCTTCAGCAAGTGGTGCTGGGAACGTTGGACAGCTGCATGTAAATCAACGAAGTTATTGGAACCCTCACACCATACCAGAAAATCTCAAAATAGCTTCAAGACTTAAATATAAGATATGACCCCAAAAAAATTCCTAGATGAGAACATAGGCAAAACATTCTCTTATATAAATTTATACAAATTGTAGCAATAGTTTCTTAGGTCAATCTCCCAACAGAAATAAAAGCAAATGTAAACAAATAGGGCCTAATGAAACTTTTAAGTTTTTGCACAGCAAGGAAAACCAGAAGTAAAATAAAAAGACAACTTACAGAAGAAAATATTTACAAATGATGTGGCCAAGAAAAGATTCATCTCCAAAATATGCAAACAGTTCATACAGCTCAACATCAGAGAACCCCAGACAGCCTGATCATAAGGTGGGCAGGAGACCTAAACAGACATTCCTCCAACAAGACACACAGATGGCCAGCAGGCACATGAAAAGATGCACAGCATCACTAATTATCCGAGAAATGCAAAGTAAAGCCACAGTGGACATCACCTCAAACCAGTCAGAACGGCCGTGTGTGTGTGTGTGTGTGTGTGTGTGTGTGTGTGTATGTGTGTGTGTGTGAGTCGCTCAGTCATGTCCAACTCTTTGCAGCCCCATGGACTTCAGCCAGCCAGGCTCTTCTGTCCATGGAATTTTCCAGGCAAGAATACTGGAGTGGGTTGCCATTCCCTTCTCCAGGCATCTTCCCGACCCAGGGATCGAGCCCAGGTCTCCTGCATTGCGGGCAGATTCTTTACCATCTGAGCCACTAGGGCCATAAAGACTAAAAATAAGAGATGCTGGAGAGGGTGTGGGGAAAATGGAAACCTATCTGGTAGAAATGTAACTTGGTGCAGCCACCATGGGGAACAGTATGGAGGTTTCTTAAAAACTTTTAAATATTGAGTTGCCATATGATCCAGCAGTCCCACTCCTGGGCATAGATACAGAGAAAACACTATTTCCAAAAGATACACACACCCCAGTGTCTACTGAAGCTCTGTTCACAAGAGCCAGGCCGTGGAAGCAACCTAACTGTCAACAGAAAGAGTGAAGAAGATGCAGACTATCTACGTAATTACTCAGCCATCAAAAGGAGTGAAACAGTGGCATTTGCTGCATGGATGGACCTAGAGATTATCATAGTAAGTGAAGCCAGATGCCAGAGAATCTTGTTTATATGTGGAATCTGAAAAATGACATAAAAAACATAATATTTTTAAACCAGAACAGATATACAGACATAGAAAACAAACTTAAGGCTGCCAAAGTGGAAAGGGGTAGAGGGAGGGATAAATTTGGAGTTTGGCATTAGCAGATATAAATTACTATATATAAAATAAACAAGGACCCATTGCACAGCAACACAGGGAACTATATTCAGTATCTTGTAACCTATAATGGAGAAGAATCTGAAAAAGAATATATGTGTTTGTGTCGGAATCTCTTTATAGTATACCTAAAACTAGCACAACACTGTAAATCAACTATAATTGTTAAAGAACTAAAATTTAAAATTCAAAAACTAGTTGGATTTCACCATATAGCGTCAAGAAAATCAAAATAAAAATTTTAACACAAAAAAAATCAAATATTTCTAGATAAAGTGCTAATCGTTCAAATGTAGGGAAGGAAGAGCTAGAAGGTCATGGAATGTGCTCGGGGAACATCTTTCCATGGCAATAAAACTACATTCGGGTTTAATCGGAACATTGTGAACATGCTTGAAGGGACTGTAAACACAGTTCAGAAAATGGCATTCACAGGGGGCGTTCCGTAGATGCATTCCCAGTGTTCACGAGCGCTGCATGAAGACTCCTCTTTAAACTCTGTGCATTCACTTGCGTGACCCTCTGCGATATTAATGTGAGTTACACATGTTGCAGTAGCTAGAGAATGCTTTTATAGCATCACTCTGACAGGGTTTTTAGTGCCTGCCTTTGTATTTAGGTTTACAGCCAAGTTGGCTATAGGAACACTGTGTTTCTAGGCAGAGGCCAAAGGAAAAATATAGAGGTAGATTTACTACACAAATGATTTCTTGCGATCCAACGAAGACCAGCTGGTATTATTACATTCTCTGGAAGAATGAAGGTTTATCAGTTGTTCAACCAGAAAAAAAAACTGATGGTAAAAAAGGATCGTGTAAGACAAACTGAAAATGACTTGTGTCACACAGCAGTCAGTACAAAATTTATGTGACTCTTTTGTTTTAGCCCACTGACCTCCAACCTCATTAAACTGATGATCTTAATTTAAATTGTATTATTTGTATAGTACTTTGCTATTTAACTTAAACATGTTTTGGTTTTATAGAATAGTCTTAGAACTACAAGTTTATAAAAGTTCTGCCAAGTTTTACGCTTGTATAAATGTAAATAACACTGTAATAAAAGTAGTTTATATCAATGCCGAAATTCATTGTTTTCCTCCTTAAATTCAAACATAATTTAACTATAAGAAACTGTAATACAATAAGTAGTTTATACCCTCAAATGACGTATAGTCTTGAACTAGGTTTCCTATTTTTTTACACTGCTTCTTCAAAAAGCTCATTTAAGTTGGATGGGTTAAATCAACATGCCGATGAAAACATTAAGGTGTTCAGTGGAGTCTGCTAGATCTTGGTAAAAATCCTTACTCTGTCAGCCCTTTTGAAATATATGAATTTGGGCAAGTTACTTCTTTCTCTTCCCTTTCAGTTCAGTTCAGTTCAGTCTCTGAGTTGTGTCCGACTCTTTGCGACTCCATGAATCACTGCACGTGAGTCCTCCCTGGCCATCACCAACTCTCGGAGTTCACTCAGACTCATGTCCATCCAGTCAGTGATGCCATCCAGCCATCTCATCCTCTGTCGTCCCCTTCTCCTCCTGCCCCCAATTCTTCCCAGCATCAGAGTCTTTTCCAATGAGTCAACTCTTCGCATGAGGTGGCCAAAGTACTGGAGTTTCAGCTTTAGCATCATGCCTTCCAAAGAAATCCCAGGGCTGATCTCCTTCAGAATGGACTGGTTGGATCTCCTTGCAGTCCAAGGGACTCTCAAGAGTCTTCTCCAACACCACAGTTCAAAAGCATCAATTCTTCAGCGCTCAGCCTTCTTCACAGTGCAGCTCTCACATCCACACATGACCACAGGAAAAACCATGGCCTTGACTAGACGGACCTTAGTCGACAAAGTAATGTCTCTGCTTTTGAATATGCTATCTAGGTTGGTCATAACTTTTCTTCCAAGGAGTAAGCGTCTTTTAATTTCATGGCTGCAGTCACCATCTGCAGTGATTTTGGAGCCCAAAAAAATAAAGTCTGACACTGTTTCCACTGTTTCCCCATCTATTTCCCATGAAGTGATGGGACCAGATGCCATGATCTTCGTTTTCTGAATGTTGAGCTTTAAGCCAACTTTTTCACTCTCCTCTTTTATTTTCATCAAGAGGCTTTTCAGCTCCTCTTCACTTTCTGCCCTAAGGGTGATGTCATCTGCATATCTGAGGTGATTGATATTTCTCCCGGCAATCTGATTCCAGTTTATGTTTCTTCCAGTCCAGCGTTTCTCATGATGTACTCTGCATAGAAGTTAAATAAGCAGGGTGACAATATACAGCCTTGACGTACTCCTTTTCCTATTTGGAACCAGTCTGTTGTTCCATGTCCAGTTCTAACTGTTGCTTCCTGACCAGCATACAGATTTCTCAAAGGCAGGTTAGGTGGTCTGGTGTTCCCATCTCTGTCAGAATTTTCCACAGTTTATTGTGATCCACACAGGCAAAGGCTTTGGCATAGTCAATAATGCAGAAATTGATGTTTTTCTGGAACTCTCTTGCTTTTTCCACGATCCATCAGATGTTGGCAATTTGATCTCTGGTTCCTCTCCCTTTTCTAAAGCCAGCTTGAACATCTGGAAGTTCACAGTTCACGTATTGCTGAAGCCTGGCTTGGAGAATTTTGAGCATTACTTTACTGGCATGTGAGATGAGTGCAATTGTGCAGTAGTTTGAGCATTCTTTAACATTGCCTTTCTTTGGGATTGGAATGAACACTGCCCTTTTCCAGTCCTGTGACCACTGCTGAGTTTTCCAAATTTGCTGGCATATTGAGGGCAGCACTTTCACAGAATCATCTTTCAGAATTTGAAATAGCTTCACTGGAATTCCATCACCTCCACTAGCTTTGTTTGTAGTGATGCTTTCCAAGGCCCACTTGACTTCACATTCCAAGATGTCTGGTTCTAGATGAGTGATCACACCATCGTGATTATCTGGGTTGTAAAGATCCTTTTTGTACAGTTCTTCTGTGTATTCTTGCCACCTCTTCTTAATATCTTCTGCTTTTGTTAGGTCCAGACCATTTCTGTCCTTTATCGAGCCCATCTTTGCATGAAATGTTCCCTTGGTGTCTCTAATTTTCTTGAAGAGATCTCTAGTCTTTCCCATTCTGTTCTTTTCCTCTATTTCTTTGCATTGATCACTGAAGAAGGCTTTCTTATCTCTTCTTGCTATTCTTTGGAACTCTGCATTCAGATTCCTGTATCTTTCCTTTTCTCCTTTGCTTTTCACTTCGCTTCTTTTCACAGCTATTTGTAAGGCTTCCCCAGACAGGCATTTTGCTCTTCTGCATTTCTTTTCCATGGGGATGGTCTTGATCCCTGTCTTCTGTACAATGTCACGAACCTCATTCCATAGTTTATCAGGCACTCTATCAGATCTAGGCCCTCATATATGAACTGGAGATAGAATACTTAGCAGGCTTGTTTTGACAATTAAATCTTTTTTTCAATTTATTTAATTGGAGACTAATTACAATATTATAGTGGCTTTCGCCATACATCAATACAGATCAGCCACAGGTGGACATGTATCCCTCATCCTGAACTCCCTTCCCACTTCCCTCCCCATCCCATCCCTCAGGGTCATCCCAGTGCACCAGCCCTAAGCGCCCTGTCTTATGCATCGAACCTGGACTGGCGATCTATTTCACATATGGTAATATACATGTTTCAATGCTATTCTCTCAAATCATCCCACCCTTGCCTTCTCCCACAGAGTCCAAAAGTCTGTTAAATCTTATTAACAGCTAGCTCTCTTTGAAAGAATTACAGGAAGTCAGCAACTTTAAATACATCATCTTATTAGTCCTCACAACTTATTATTTCCATTTTATAGATGAAGAAACAGGCAAGAGAAATACAGTTAGTTGAGCAACGAATTATACAGGTAGAAGGCACAGTTAGGCTTTCCAGGACCTGAATTCAGATTCGGTTGGTAAGTCCCAAATTCTTCCCTACTATGCTATTGCTAGTCCCAAATTCTTCCCTACTATGCTATTGCTAGTCCCAAATTCTTCCCTACTATGCTATTGGAATAAACTTCTTAGCACAAGTCTAGAGCTTAGCAGGACTTCCACAAATATTAGTATTTCCTTTCTTAAAAAGATGATTGTTACTTCTGTCTCTGTATCTCATCTCATCTGAGTTACCAAAAACTTAAGATCACCCTCTAGTGATAAATGATTCTAACTGCAGACTTTTCAGCCTTGGTTTAAGAAAAATGGTGACTGAATATAAATATGAAGGAATTAGATGCTAGGCCAAAATGTATGAGAAAGTGTGCGTTGGATGGGCTTTGCTGCTGCCGCTTCAATCGAACCCGACTCTGTGCGACCCCATAGACGGCAGCCCACCAGGCTCCCCCATCCCTGGGATTCTCCAGGCAAGAACACTGGAGTGGGTTGCCATGTCCTTCTCCAATGCATGAGAGTGAAAAGTGAGAGTGATGTCGCTCAGTCGTGTCTGACTCCTAGCGCCCCCATGGATGGGCTTTCGCATTTATAAACTGCTAGCTGCTTGGATGGTTTGCATTCTTTCTTTTCTAATAAGCAGATATGCCCTATTTCTCTGATAGTAAAATAACTTTTGAGTTTTATTAACTAGATTACGTTTTTGAAAGTATGGTCAAAATCACTTTTTTCCCCCCAAAAAATACACAGTATGTCACTGGGATCATTCGAACTTGAATATCATCATTCATTATAGAAGAGAACTGAGGCAAACATTGTAATGGTTTCAGTGCCTTCTATGCTAACATCTTGGTTCCAGTACTAAAAATGACATAGATATATGAGGTATACTGCTGATTTGAGATCCGCTTTTATAAAATTTGTATTTTAGACTATAGGGACAAATCTATACTTGCTGTTATATATTAAGCAGAATTTATAAGGCAAATTTTAGACCCTAAAATAAAAGGTAGCCATTGTTTGTACCAGACTGAAATGTCATTTAGTAGAAACTCTGCAGTTATTCAAATAACTTTCATGAGCATTAGAATGTGTTTCATTGAGAGAAACTATACTGATCAGGACAAACTCATATCTTTTTTTTTTCTTTTCCAACAGAAAATATTCAGTCAGGTTAGCCAGAAAGAACTGTTTTGCACTATAACATCTAATACTCCTTTGCAGATCAGAGCAACCATCTCTGTGGTTGCAAGTGTTCCTTGGTACTTGTTAAACAGTATATGGCTTATATAGGTGGTTAAGAACAGCGCTGTCTGGCCCAGAGCTCTGACTGGCCCCAGCTGAGCCGGCCTGGCACTTACAGTGTAAGTGTCCCACACAACCTTTCACAGGGATATCTGAAATGCACTCGCAATGACATGTGACTGGTGGGGCTTCATCTGGAGAGGCCTAATCAGGATTTGTCTTCCATTCGGTAGAAATCAAATGAGCCCGTTCACGTGTCAGAACTCACTCCTGACCACAGAGTGAACAGTAGCCTGAAGGCAGTGCCAGCCCACTGGATTTGGCTCACACACTTGCGAGACCGTTCCGGAATGTTCTACACAGCACTTTCATCACTCTGTTTTCTATTTTAGGGCCTACTCTTCCCAAGACTCATGTTAAAACAGCCTCTCTTGGGCTGGCTGGAAAGGCGAGATCTCCTTTGCTTCCTGTGTCTGTGCCAACAGCTCCCGAAGTGTCTGAGGAGAGCCACAAACCAACCGAGGATCCAGCCAACGTAAGCCCATCCTTGAAATTCGTGGAAGCACTGCTGTGCAGAGCAGTCTGAGCCAGCCAGCCCTCTCCATTAAGCCCAAGCCCCCGCTGTTCTGACTGTTTAGTTCTGTTTCCCTGCACTTGAATGTGAAGAGAAGAAACTTTATGGAAAAAAATTACATCAGGGATATAGTTAGGTGAAAAAAATCGTTGATACTTAAAGGTAGTCTTTACACATACAAGCTGATGGGAACATATTGAGTGACTTTACACACATATATACACACACATATGTGTATAGACATACATATAATATGCACGTGTGTATATATATACACTGTCATCACTATCCTATAGAAAAACAATGGGAACTACATAGTTTGAAACTTTCTAGGAGGCACATGAAAAGATGTAAAAATAAATAGGTGAGATTAATTTTAATGATATATTTTTATCTAACCCATAGAGAGATTATCACTTCAACATGCAATAAATATAAAAAAATTATCATTAAGATATTTACTTATTTTGTACTCAGTGCTCAGAATATGATGTATATTTTATATGTACAACACATCTCAATTTAGACTGTTCACATTTCAAAACCCCAGGTGCTACTTTGGACTCGAGGTTGCTGTATTGGACAAGGAGATCTAGATTATTCAAGAAAAACAGCCCAGACAACTATGACATCATTTGGGGAAAGAAGTAACAAAATGCCTAATCAGGATTTGTCTTCCATTCGGTAGAAATCAAATGAGCCCGTTCACGTGTCAGAACTCATCTCCTGACCACAGAGTGAACAGTAGCCTGAAGGCAGTGCCAGCCCACTGGATTTGGCTCACACACTTGCGAGACCGTTCCGGAATGTTCTACACAGCACTTTCATCACTCTGTTTTCTATTTTAGGGCCTACTCTTCCCAAGACTCATGTTAAAACAGCCTCTCTTGGGCTGGCTGGAAAGGCGAGATCTCCTTTGCTTCCTGTGTCTGTGCCAACAGCTCCCGAAGTGTCTGAGGAGAGCCACAAACCAACCGAGGATCCAGCCAACGTAAGCCCATCCTTGAAATTCGTGGAAGCACTGCTGTGCAGAGCAGTCTGAGCCAGCCAGCCCTCTCCATTAAGCCCAAGCCCCCGCTGTTCTGACTGTTTAGTTCTGTTTCCCTGCACTTGAATGTGAAGAGAAGAAACTTTATGGAAAAAAATTACATCAGGGATATAGTTAGGTGAAAAAAATCGTTGATACTTAAAGGTAGTCTTTACACATACAAGCTGATGGGAACATATTGAGTGACTTTACACACATATATACACACACATATGTGTATAGACATACATATAATATGCACGTGTGTATATATATACACTGTCATCACTATCCTATAGAAAAACAATGGGAACTACATAGTTTGAAACTTTCTAGGAGGCACATGAAAAGATGTAAAAATAAATAGGTGAGATTAATTTTAATGATATATTTTTATCTAACCCATAGAGAGATTATCACTTCAACATGCAATAAATATAAAAAAATTATCATTAAGATATTTACTTATTTTGTACTCAGTGCTCAGAATATGATGTATATTTTATATGTACAACACATCTCAATTTAGACTGTTCACATTTCAAAACCCCAGGTGCTACTTTGGACTCGAGGTTGCTGTATTGGACAAGGAGATCTAGATTATTCAAGAAAAACAGCCCAGACAACTATGACATCATTTGGGGAAAGAAGTAACAAAACTAATCACCTCACTGCAACCTCCCTTTTCATACATAGGGCCAGTCTTTTGAGCCAAAGCGGCTATTTTCAATCCTTGTTAAACTCTGAAGAAAACACAGTAAATGACCGAATCATATACTGGCAGGCTGAAATTCCTATAAGAAGGTACTACAACCTGTTTAATACCACGAGGTCAAGTTCCCACCAAAAAATGCTTGTGTGGTTATTACAAAGGAAAGCTGCGTATGCAAATTCTGTTGATAGCCTGATGGACAAGAAAAGCAACTGACATATCTACCATGTGCTGAACTCACAGGATGCTCAGAATAGCCTTTGAAATAGATATAATCATCATCATTTTATACCTGAAAACTACATATCAGAGAGGTTTACTAACTTGTCCAAGATCACATAGCTAGTAACTGGTAGAACCTGATTTGAAACAAGATTTTGTTGTCAGCACTGAAGCCTCCTCACAAGGCTGAAGCTGGTGAAATAGCACAGAGTCCTTCGTCACCGCCTCTTTTATGACCAGCCTCTTCATCCCATGGTCATATGCCGAGTGCAGCCCCTGGGCTGTGGCCGCTGTGTCCTGCATGAGAATGCAGAGAATGATCAGAGATGCCCCCGCTAGAAAGCGAAGGCACCAGTGTTCACCTGCACTAATCCTTTGCTCTCCTTCTCTCTGTAGGTGTATGAACAGGATGATCTGAGTGAACAAATGGCAAGTTTGGAAGGGCTGATGAAGCAGCTTAACGCTATCACAGGCTCGGCCTTTTAACACGCATCGCCGAATTGACGAGCTGAATTTTTGGGGACCTCTGCAGCATTACCAATTACCCATGAACAGCACACCTGTGTCCAAGAACGCTAACCAGTATACAGGTCAGCCGTCAAGACCACCTACTCCTGGAAGATCCTGAAGCAGTTCAGGAGGAAGAAACAGTCCTTCTTTTCTGGGCATTCAGGAGTTTCAAAGTGAGGACTCGGGGGTCCCTTAACAAAAGCAGATACATCTTCACTGCAGTGTCAAAGCTGAAGCTGTGACAACAGTCCCGGGCCTTTGCCACTGCAGTGACCTCACTGTCATGACGAATACGTTGCGCTCTTCATCAAGGCCTGTCAGTTTCTCCTAAGTATAGGTCTGGTCCACAAAAGGCAAGTGCATTATTGAAGCCTGTACCCTGCCATGGCAAACCAGTGCAAGCTCACTATTTTGCTTTCAAATTTAAAGTACAGAGCACCCATGGGAACTTTCTCACCAAAGGATTGGATGTTTTTCTGACAGCACAAAAAAAGTAAGCAAGCAAACAGAAGGTGTACGTTCTGTAATGCAGTCACACTTGCACAGGCGGTGGGTATCAGCAAGCGGCTGTAAAATTCCCCCATGGGAGCAAGGTATCTGTAAATCTACCCTCGGTTAACACTGATGTCTGGAGAACAGGAACATTTAGAAATCTCCAGCTAGGGGCATGCTGCCAACCACCAGTCCATTTCCTGAAAGAGGGTACAATATGCAATCTTCTCAGACACGGTAATTATGAGCTTAAAACTTCTAACAAGACACTGTTCAATCTGGGTGGCTTTTGTGCCATCCCACACTGTGATGATATTTCAAAGCTTCACCAAGTCCATCTCCCTCAGAAGTCTGGCTGGAAGGGTTCCCCTCTCCACCCCATCCCTCCCTGAGTCCTCCTTGGCAGCCAGCCCTGGGCAGGTGGCCAGCTCCACACATTCCATGCCACCCCCCAGCCCCGATCTACCTTCCTGAAACCCTCTGTGGATGTGGCAGACCCATCCCATCCGAGGAAGGGAAGGAAAATGGAAGGCAGTTTCAAACAGTACCTTCTCTTGCGTGATGTCTCTTCCACCAACAGGGTCCTCACTGACTCAGAGCAGGCAGTGTTGGTGAGTGGCGAGCACCAGGCTTGTCAAGGAAACCTTCTGCACCATGCCTGCCCAGAGTCAGACAGGAACGGAGGGGAAGACATCGCCTGACACTTCTGACACATCATCCTGAATCCGGTGGATGCTCTTTAAAAACTGCATCTTCATTGTGAGCTAGAACCTTAACTCCTATTGCCATGTTTATCTGCAGCTTGCAACTAGGTGAAATTAAAAACATTGTGTGTGCACCCTTTTAGTTTCTGAATTTGCAGCTGCAAATTTGGAGTTAATCCATTTGTGCAGCTGAATCACCAAAAGGGAGTCTGTTTGCATATTTATCTGTTAGGCAACTTGAAAACCCAATAAGAGAGTTTCAGCTGAATTACTCCTTTCAGCTCTGCCTTTGATTTCAAGCTTGAGTAGGTCATAATTTTAAAAGAGCATGGAAGGAATAGGATCTTTACAACCTAATAGCTCCTTTTATTAGGTGGATAATTATATATGAATCCCTGAATGAAATATTTTGAGCAAAATGGCACTGTAACAGAAGTAATAATTCAGATTATTTTTTTACAGTTTTATGTCGGGAAGGAAATCTGATGTCAAAGAAAGGGCTGTTCAAATGGTTCATTAGAAAGTCCGGTCCATTTGTGAAATTGTTCCTTCAATGAGAGTGCTTGTTCAATTTACTTATATTTTCATGAAGTCCTTCTGAAGAGCTATGTGACGGTATCCTCTGGGGCAGATAACTCTTATTCAACATCTAAACACTTAGGCCAACAACACTCCACTGACCTGGAGCAAGGCATTTCGTAACATAATACTGAGTCTTACAAAAAATAATCCATGACATCAGGAAAAAAATATGTTCATTAGCCCACCTTACCTTCTCAAGGTCCTAGGATGGCTTTTCCTTTCTCATCCTCACAAACACGGAACATTCTCTGAAGGCATCTGACACCCAAGGAAAGTCATCCTGAGGGTCCAGTTGGAATGAGCTGCGAGTCTTGCACATTTCAGGGGCTAGTCATGTCTTTCGTCTGTATGCTGTACCTGCACAATCAAGAGAACTAGCGTTTTTACAACATTCCAGACTCCTCTAGTCAAAGTCAGTGATCTTAGGAGACACGTTTTTTAATCACACGAAAATATACAGTATATGATTTCAGCATGCTCTTGAAACTGTCTTCATAAACACACCCAATGCTCTATCTTAGTAACTGGCAGTGCTAATAAGTCTTAGCTCCATGCAAGGAATGTGTGGTAGAATCCATTTACATTGTCCCAAGAGGCTCTTGGGAGATTGGCCCAATGGTTTGAACATGACTTGACCGCAACTCTGTACAACCCTGCTCCCTATTCTCTCAGATAGTTCACATGTGTGTACAACTGCCTGCCCACGTGTTTGGGAACTTCTTAATTTCCCGGTCTTCTGATCTCTTGACAAGAAGAAATCTGTGCATAGTGCAAGATAACCTTTGCTTCGTTCTTACTCTGAGTCTAGTTCATGACAAACAGGGCTCTTTAAGTTCATAAATCTCTCTGATTCCCACGGGGCGATGCTTGACAGCCAACCAGCAGCTCTGCCACCGGGAGTCATTTCTCCCTGAAAAAGAAGGAAATAGAACTTGGCAGAGCATACTCGGACTCCACCCCCCGGACCTTCCACTCTGCTGAACTGTCAGGCATGAGCCGCCTCTTGAAAAAGCTTGGTATATTTCTTTGGTATTTCATACTGATAAGAAAGCTATTTGCTTTCCCCTAGGAAGTTCTGCATTTGAGAAACTCACAAAAATGCAGATAGTTCAAAATGCACACAACACTTGGAGGATGCTCTAGCCAAAAGTTAAATAGTTCTTAGTGACTCACGCTCAGTAAGAAACCAGTCACAGCTCTTTGTAGAACAGAGCTATAAGCTTCTAGAGCATTTAAATAATGGAACTTTACATTTGGATATTATAAAGTGCACATACAATTGAATGGAACATTCTCTGAAGGCATCTGACACCCAAGGAAAGTCATCCTGAGGGTCCAGTTTGGAATGAGCTGCGAGTCTTGCACATTTCAGGGGCTAGTCATGTCTTTCGTCTGTATGCTGTACCTGCACAATCAAGAGAACTAGCGTTTTTACAACATTCCAGACTCCTCTAGTCAAAGTCAGTGATCTTAGGAGACACGTTTTTTAATCACACGAAAATATACAGTATATGATTTCAGCATGCTCTTGAAACTGTCTTCATAAACACACCCAATGCTCTATCTTAGTAACTGGCAGTGCTAATAAGTCTTAGCTCCATGCAAGGAATGTGTGGTAGAATCCATTTACATTGTCCCAAGAGGCTCTTGGGAGATTGGCCCAATGGTTTGAACATGACTTGACCGAAACTCTGTACAACCCTGCTCCCTATTCTCTCAGATAGTTCACATGTGTGTACAACTGCCTGCCCACGTGTTTGGGAACTTCTTAATTTCCCGGTCTTCTGATCTCTTGACAAGAAGAAATCTGTGCATAGTGCAAGATAACCTTTGCTTCGTTCTTACTCTGAGTCTAGTTCATGACAAACAGGGCTCTTTAAGTTCATAAATCTCTCTGATTCCCACGGGGCGATGCTTGACAGCCAACCAGCAGCTCTGCCACCGGGAGTCATTTCTCCCTGAAAAAGAAGGAAATAGAACTTGGCAGAGCATACTCGGACTCCACCCCCCGGACCTTCCACTCTGCTGAACTGTCAGGCATGAGCCGCCTCTTGAAAAAGCTTGGTATATTTCTTTGGTATTTCATACTGATAAGAAAGCTATTTGCTTTCCCCTAGGAAGTTCTGCATTTGAGAAACTCACAAAAATGCAGATAGTTCAAAATGCACACAACACTTGGAGGATGCTCTAGCCAAAAGTTAAATAGTTCTTAGTGACTCACGCTCAGTAAGAAACCAGTCACAGCTCTTTGTAGAACAGAGCTATAAGCTTCTAGAGCATTTAAATAATGGAACTTTACATTTGGATATTATAAAGTGCACATACAATTGAACAAGCTGGGAAAAAGTCAAGCGAGGGCAGGGATATAGGAAGTGAATTTACTGAGGCTTTCTAGGAGGCGTTGGATATAACATTATTCTCTTCAAAATAAGGGTCATTCCCAGTGACATACATGTTTTCGTTCCCTGCATTGGGTAAGACCTGTGAGAGTCCAGCATTAGTGTGTCATTCCAGACATTTGGAAACTATAATGTTTGGCACTCATTGGCTTTTCCCATAAAGAATCTAAGTACAGGTCTTTCTGGAAGCCTTCATAGTTTGTGCTTGAAAATGGTTACTCATTCCTAGTTACCCTTGTGATACAACTGTCCATTGACCCTGTTTAAAGAAACATCTTAAGGTCTTCTCCAAACATAACAGAGTGTCTCACACATGGCTGCTGAACTGAAATTCTATCCACCCACCCCCCAAAACAGCCACCTCTGAAGCGATCCCCTTAGCTTTTATATAAAATGCTGTGTCCAGACTGACTCCTTGTAATTTCAGAATTTCCATTTCTAGTTCATGAGAAAGAAAAAAAAAATAGAATAACTCCCTAGTTTGACACATGTTTATCAAAAACAAAACTGTCGGAACTTTAAAATAGATGCAGAATGCAGTCACTTTCCTTTCCTGGACCAATTTACTTCATCTAAGTGCAGAGCATCCCTAAGGCCAGAGGTTAATATCCTCACATGTTCATCACCCACATACACAAGAGAGAACCCCCAACAATCCAGAGCAGTGGAGCAGTCGGTCATACACTCAAACCTACTATCTCTTTTTAAATATTTGCAAAGCAACCGTTGACTTAAAATAATTTGTATTTCTCTGATAACTTTCAGAAGTCACTTTCCTAGTGTACAGAAAAGCTTTTCACTTGATTTCCAATTAAGTCAGACCTTGGAAAAAATCATAGACATTTTGTATGATATTCCATTGCATTCGAAAATACATGCTATCCCATGTATCAGTGTGACTTGCTACTGAAATACCTGCTTCCAAAATGTCCTGATGCTGAAAAGAAATGCCTGAGTATTTCCTGGTCAGTGAGATCAGACGGAAGCGCACACACCAAGACTGTGTCTGGGCTCTCCATTGCCGCTCTTGGGTAACGTTCCCTTGCTGGATTTCTGCTGCACTCTCTGAAGGACTGTTCCTGCTCTCAGTAGAGAGCCTCCGTGCATTGTTTGCTCTGATTTTTTGTTGGTTGGAGAGCAACAGCAAAACTCTACAAGATGTTGCGAACTCAGATACATGGGCCAAGAGATCTCAGTGTGTGCTGAACGTGTGTTCTCAGATGCAAGAAAGGAAGGTTAGGGAGGAGGAGAAATGCTGTTTTTTTATTACTGTAGGGTAAACCTGACGATTCAGAACTTTGTGAATTGTCAGCTTGTTGGGGGGGGGGGTTGGGTGGGTGGGTCTGGGGTGTACTTTTTATAAGTAATATTTAATTTATTATTTAGAGTGGCTTCTTTTTTGGATAATTTATGATACAAAGGGAGACCTGGTTGGGAATCTAGATATGGCTGTTAAAGCTGCAGTGTTCCATAGCTTAGAGGGACCACTTTGGAAATGAATTGTCCACTGCTGAGTATGAGGGTATGCCCAGGCAAAGCCCCCACTGAATTTCCGTCATCACAGTCTTCTCCCTTGCCAGGGTCATTCAAACTTGATTACCACCAAACCTACAATATTCTGATGGCAGTTTTCAGATCAAATGCTACTCATTCTCTCCAAGGGCTTTGCGATTCAAATTGTTAGTGTGCTAGTGGTAGGTTTATTTGGTAGAAGTGGGTATACTACAGCTTTAACTAGCCTTAGTGGAAAAAAAAGAAATTTTTTGTTGCTACAAAATGCCTTTTAATTTCAAAAAAAAAAGAAAAAAGGTATTTTGAGCCCACAAAGAGTTTCTTTAAATTGTCGGACTCTAGCATTGTTAACCAAATTAGACTAGTGATTGCAATATTTAAGTGTAAATCTTGTTCTATGAGAAAGGAAACTTGCTTACAGTTTAAAACAATGACTGTTTCTACACACGATCTTGTATACTACTACACGAGGAAAAAGGGGTTTTGTAATCACTGTAGAACAGTCTCATATTCATTTTTTATAGAAATGTTATTCCAATGGTGCATTTTTTTGTTTAATAAAGTTTTGATACAAAGTTCTTCCTCCATGTTATTTATAGCAAATGACTGATATGAAATGAGCACACCCCGAACCCCTGCCTCTCTGCATTCATCTTCCTCAGGATATGTGCTGCCTTTTTGAACATATGGATCAGGGACCGTCAGAGGAGCCTGGAGGGTTACAGTCCGTGGGCTCGGACATGCTTTAGGAAGTGAGCAACAGCAACAGCAGAGACCATCAAGTCCTCTAGCATATCCCTTTGGATGTTTCTGCTGTTTTCAAACACACGCCCAGTAAGGTTTCTATCCCAACAGCCAATACCCAAGTCTGCTAGAAGGTTGCCTTCCCATTGCCAGAATTTGCTTTTTTGCCTACACACACAGGAGACCTGTGAATTCCAGATCAGATCTTACCAATACTGTTAAATGCTCAAGCCCCCATGCCCTGACTGAGACAACTCTGTAGTGTAAGCCAACTTATTTCCAGAGCCTCAGGCAGGACTGAACCAAGGTGACTTGGTGGGCAGTCAAAGATGCATGGCTGTGTGCTTAGTCGCTAAGTCGTGTCCGACTCTGAGACCTCTGTGGACTGCAGCCTGCCAGGCTCTTCTGTCCAAGAGATTTCCAAGGCAAGAATAATAGTGTGGGTTGCCATTTCCTTCGGGGAATCTTCCAGACTCAGGGATCAAGCTCACATCTCCTGCATCAGCAGGAGAATTCTTTGTCACTGAGGCACCTGGGAAGCCCCCCATGGGGAGATACGCTCCACAATATTGCACCCTAGGAGTAGCACCCATGCTTGGCTCATCTCCTTTCTCTTTCCATCTTCTCCCATCCCACTAGTGATTTCTCCTGGGAGCACTTCATGATAACTCACTTTTACACAAATCTTCACATCAAGGACTTTTTAAGAGACTTAACCCAAGACAACTCGGAGAAGGCAATGGCACCCCACTCCAGTACTCTTGCCTGGAAAATCTCATGGGCGGAGGAGCCTGGTAGGCTGCAGTCCATGGGGTCACAAAGAGTCAGACACGACTGAGCAACTTCACTTTCACTTTTCACTTTCATGCATTGGAGAAGGAAATGGCAGCCCACTCCAGTGTTCTTGCCTGGAGAATCCCAGGGACAGGGGAGCCTGGTGGGCTGCCGTCTATGGGGTTGCACAGAGTCAGACATGACTGAAGCAGCTTAGCAGCAGCAGCAGCAGCAGCAGCAGCAACCCAAGACAGACCCTACTAATTTTGTACCCACGGCAACACACCAAAACTAAATAAGTATGATATTCTCCATCCTCAAGATATTTTGTTTCTGCCATGTCAACATGGGGACACATATGCACTGGAAAATATATTGCTGTGAGTACGAAAGGATCAAGTTTAGGCATATAATCTATTCTTTAAGAGAAAATGATGGATTAATGAAAAGTTTACTCACTCTTTGGGGTAAGCAGAGAACTACTAGTGAGTTTGCTTGAAGACCACGCATCACCAATGACAGGACAGGTGGGGTTTTAAAGGCCACCGGCTCTTATCTTCTTCAACTCATAATCATTCCACCTAAACAAACAAACAGAAATATGGCTAAATCACTAAGAACCTAGAGAAACTGGAAGCCTTGTGTATTGGCAGTTGGAATAGAATCTAGGGCGGTCACTGTGGAAGACTGTACGATGGTTCCTCACCGTTAAACAGAGAACTTCTGCTGCTGTTTAGTCAAGATATTGTGTCCAACTCTTTTGGGACCCCATGGACTGTAGCATGCCAGGCTCTTCCGTCCATGGGATTTCCCAGGCAAGAACACGGGAGTGGGTTACCATTTCCTTCAACGGGGGATCTTCCGGACCCAGGGATCAAACCTGCGCCTCCTCTGTTGGCAGGTGGATTCTTTAATGCTGAACCACTAGGTAAACCTCAGAGCTACTACAGGATCCAGCAATTCCACTTCTGAGCATACATAGGAAAGAAAATTAAGGATTAAGAGATATTTGGTTACCCATGTTCACAGCAGTATTATTCACTATACCAAAAGGTGAAAGCAATCCAAATACTCAACAACTGAATAAACGAAATACTATATATGCATCATATATAATGGAATATTAGTCACCTTAGAAAGGAAGGACATTTGGACACATGCTACCACATGGATGAAGCTTGAAGATATCATGTGAAGAGAAATAAGCTTATCACAAAAGAGCAGGGTATGGTTCCACTTACAGGAGGTGCCAGGAGGAGTCACATTCAGAGACACAGTGTGTAGAATGGTGGTGGTCAGGGGCTGGGAAGATAGGGGAGTGAGGAGTACTTGCTTAATAGGCACAGAGTCTCAGTTCTGGGAGGTGAAAAAAAGTTCTGGAGAGGGATGGTGGTGATGGTGGCACAATGTGAACACAATGCTACTGAACTGTACATTACACCTACAATACTAAAATGGTCAGTTTTACATTAAGTATCAGTGTGTGTGTGTGTGTGTGTGTGTGTGTGTGTGTTAGTCACTCAGTCGTGTTGAGCTCCCTGTTACACCATAGACTGTAGTCTGCCAGGTCTTCTCCAGGCAAGAACACTGGAGTGGGTTGCCATTTCCTTCTCCAAAGTATCAATATATTCTACCACAAGTTTTTGAAACTCCAAATAAGGATATTCCAGAGTCACCTTCTATAAATGCTGATATTTATTCTGTGATTCTGGAAATAGAAGCACGTCAGCACCAACATGTTAAACTGATATGCACGAACTAGAAGTGAGACGTCTATGGCAGCCTCTTTTATCTCACATATTCAAGTTACACTGTCATCTCTTACAGAAGAATGTCATGCTTCCACAGAAACAATCAGAGATGCTATCTCCATGGAAAACTGGTTCCTTGAAAAAGACAAAACTAGTGTTTGATCTAGACAAGACAAAATTAGGGGACAAACCAACTACTCTTTCACTGCCAAATATTTTTATGAGAAGGATTTTGGAGTAGTCAAAGAATGATACACTCTCTATCTTGTGCTTAGTTGCTCAGTTGTGTCCAACTCTGCAACCCCATGGACTGTATCCCGCCAGGCTCCTCTGTCCATGGGATCCTCCAGGCAAGAATACTGGAGGGGTTGCCATGCCCTCCTCCATGGGATCTTCCCAACCCAGGGATCGAACCCAGGGATCCCACATTGCAGGTGGATTCTTTACCGTCTGATCTACCAAGGAAGCCCCACTCTCTATCTTAAATACCCAAAAATGCTGCAAGGAAGATAGATAGCAGATTGCATTAAAACACTTGTAAGAGAATTTAATAGATTTGGAAGAAAGTGGCAAGTCAGAGAGGCTAACCCAAAGCTGGAATCCAGAAAGGCTGACATTGCCTCTCTTTCATGGAAATTTTTTTTCATTCATGAATTGCTTCTTTCCGTTTATTTTGATGTGTTTTAAAGATGTATCTGTAAGACATTTCCTGATTTCCATTCTATCATTAAACTTCTCATTATTTTTCAGGCATTACTTTGAAATATTCCTTGTATCCTCTCAGATTGGCCATCCACATCACTGCTTCTACTTTTCGTAAAGTTAAGTCTTTTACTCTTTCACTAATGGTTTTAATTATGCGCTTGCATTTTTCATTTTATTGCGATTCTTCCTTTTCCTCATTGCCTTCTTTATTTCATCATGCTGTCTTTTTATCCCATCATCCTGTTCTTTTTACCCATATATTCCAATTCTCTTTGAGAGTTGATATTTCTTTATAAATTTAAAAATACCAGTTTTCTATGAAAGAACCTCCTTCTGGTTTTGTAAAAGGATTATCCTATGAGCTTGTTATGGCTCACTACTTTAGATTTAACCTTTAGTTTAGATTTAAGTATTCTGAATCTATTAAATCTGAAATGAAGAAAGATCTATTCAGATCGATCTTCTGTTCATTTGAATTGCTCCTGCCCCATTTTATGACCCCTTCTGTTCAATAGACTTTTTTTTATCTGATTGCCAAGTGGAGTGTAGGAAAAAGCAAAGTTCAAGAATAAACACCCTTTCTCTTTTCTACGTCTACCTGAAATAGTGCAAAGATGAGAAATTGTGCCCAAGTATCCAGTTCTGTTCTGACAGTTTGCATTAAACAACTGATTGTAGTGGAGAAACAGATTAGAGGAAGGAAAGAATAACTCCTGGGTGCCTGATGCTTTTTGAGGGAGCCAGAGTAACACTTGCCTGGATCTCTGGTTAATGTAAACCTTTTGCCTATGGTCTGAAGATCATTTTGTATAAGATCACTGGCAATATGGTTAGAATAGCACATCAGTTATGCTTTCTTGAATCTTATTGGTCTTACAGTTAGGGGAAAAAAAAAAAAACCTTTCTGGTTTGGTGGGGAGGTCCTATTTTTCAGTAACAATGTCTTCTGTTCTCCCTCTCCTCTTTATCTCCACCTTCTGTTATATTTTCCCTAAGTCTACAGATACAATAATGGGAAAGTTGGCTTCACTGTAGAGGCAGCTCTCCAGATGCCTCTGTAATTGTTGACTACTAGGTTTTGTGTGTGTGTGTGTGTGTGTGTGTCTGTGAAAGTCACTCAGTCGTGTCTGACTCTTTGTGACCCCATGGAATTCTCTAAGCCAGAATCCTGGAGTAGATAGCTGTTCCCTTCTTCAGGGGGATCTTCCCAACCCAGGGATCAAACTCAGGTCTCCCACACTGCTTTACCAGGTGAGCCACCAGGGAAACCCTTATTTTTTTTTCCTTTAACTTAGCCGTAAAAAGGAAAAACAGTGGGCCATTTGCAGAGACATGGGTCCTAGAGACTGTCATATAAAGTGAAGTACATCAGAAAGAGAAAAACAAATATTGTATATTGATGCGTACATGTGAAATCTAGAAAAAGGGTACAGGTGAAGTTATTTGCAAAGCAGAAAGACACAGGCGGAGAGAACAAACATGGATACCAACAGGGGAAGGGGAAGAAGAACTGGGAGACAGGCTGACATATACATACTACTGATAGTGTGTAGAGAAGCGATAACCAGTGAGAACCTGCTGTGCCGCACCCGGAACTCTACTCGATGCTCTGCAGTGACCTACTGGGACGGAAATCCAAAGAAGGGATATACGTACGGCTGATTTCCTTTTAACAAGCAGAAATTGACAAGCAGTGTAAAGTAACTGATAACTCCAGTAGAATTGTTTTTAATGTTAAAAAGAACATTGCATGTCCAATTTAGCAAAGAGAACAGGTGGGAAGGGACTCAGTGGGCACCTCTGGGTCTTCCTCACTAGACACACCCCAGCACCCAGGTAGGTAATCCACCTCCCTACCCGAGCCCCTGGGGGAAAAAAAAGAAAAAACATAGGTATCTTTTAAGCACACAGATTTTGTCCTAATTTCTATTTACCTAAGTAGTCTTCACTTATTGCTTGTTTACCAATTTATTCTTTCCATCTTACTGTATTCCTTCTCCTTTCATTTCTGACTATCTCTCTCCTTCACCTTAACTTTGAAAAGTCATAATTTGATACAATAACTATGAAGGCAATTATTCCTGAGATAATCCAAATGCTCTCATTAGCAGTTCAAAAGATTTCTTGAAATAAATAGCAGAAGTAATTTTTTCCCAGATTCCTTTCAGGTTTTAATTAACATCTTCCTGATAAATTAATGACAGTCCTTTAATTTCCCTGTCTTTGCTAATATCTTTCCTGACTCTTTATGTAAGTTTGACAAAATACCCCTTAGTAGAATAATTTTTCACCTTCTTAAGGATTTAATTCTTGTGCTGTTCTTTGACTCTGTGGCAGTTTCCCTCAGCGACATTTCTTTTTATTCAGGGGAAACTGTTCTTTAGTCTGGAACACTCTTAACAATGGCAGGATTTTAATTTTGTAGACCTGGCTCCTTATTTGTCATTAATTATTTCTATTTCTTCCTGAAATAGTATGTTTCTAAAAAAATCAACAATCACATTTACTGTAGATGTATACTGTAGGGTTTACTTTATATTGGAGAATGTAAGTAAAGCTCCTACTACAATTTCCAGTACTTGTCAAAAGTCTACTGAATGCTACTTCTGAAAGCCTCTATATTCCATCTTTCTCCTTGACATCTGTGAACATTTTCATGCATTTAAAATATATATATAAGAATTTAACAAATGTGTCATTCAGGTGTGGCTCTAACATTATAGGTATAATTTGTAGTATGCATGTAGATTTAGAAAAGTTTTCAAATAAATGGTATTATATTTTTTTCCTTTTCTTAACATATACAAACAGTATTTATTAAGTGCCTTCTAGGGGTACCAGAAAACCAAAGAGTAAATCTGTATATCTTTCACTAACGGGAAAAAGAATGTATGTATCTATCTATATATACATACATATGTGTGCATGTATATAGGTGAGTACAGCTCAAATAAGATAAGAGACACAGAGGTATAGAACGGACTTTTGGCTTCAGAGGGAGAGGGAGAGGGTGGGAAGATCTGCGAGAATGACAACGAAACATGTATACAATCATATGGGAGATGAAGCACCAGTCTATGTTCAATACAGGATACAGGATGCTTGGGGCCGGTGTATGGGATGAACCGGGGGGATGGGCAGGGAAGGGAGGTGGGAGGGGGCTTTGACATGGGGAGATCGTCTACACCTGTGGCTGATTCATGTCAGTGTATGGCAGAACCAATGCAGAACTGTGAAATGGAATAAGCATTAAACAAAAAATAAAAATTTAAAAAAAAAAAAAAGATAGTTAGATACATTTAGACAGAGGGCGCTTCCCAGGTGGTGCTAGTGATAAAGAACACACTTGCCAAGGTAGGAGACGTAAGAGACACAGGTTCGATCCCTGGGTTGGGAAGACCCCTGGAAGAGGGCGAGGCAACCCACTCCAGTGTTCTTGCCTGGAGGATACCCATGGACAGAGGAGCCTGGCGGGCCACAGTCCATGGGCTCACAAAGAGTCGGACATGACTGAAGCAACTTAGCATGCACGCACAGAGACACAATTCCAGCAGAACAGGGAGTATCAAAATAAGATCCACAGAAGTCTCATAGGGAATATGGTATGTCAAAGAGCTTTAAATAATAAATAAAACCAAAACCTTTAGAGATGGAAAAGGGCTGTACAGATAAAAGAAGTTTTCATATGAACAAAAAGCTACAAGGTAGGAATTCATAGGACAAAAATTGGAACTAGTATTTCCGAGGGAGTTTTGTTTTGTTTTGCTTTGTTTGGGTTGTGAGGGGAAAAAAGTATGAAACACATTTACAAAGTCAATGGTTCCATAATGGTGATCTAAGATATTGTTACTAACAAGGAACCACTGAATATAAAGTTTTGTTCTTTCATTCACAAATGTCTGCTGAATATTAACTACGCACCAATGACTGAACTGGCAATGGATAAACAGCGGGGATCAACATGAATGTGATCTCTGTCTGCGTGGGGCCTACAATTCGCTCGTGGAGATAAAGAACACATTGGTGTAACAATCATAATTGTAATGAGTGCTTTGAACTGCAATATAGACCTGACTTTAAAGATTATTCATAATTCTTCATGGGGAATGGAGACAGTTAAAATAGGGAAAGACTTCTTCATGAGGTGACATTGAAGCCACAGGAGAGAAAGGAGTAATCCAATGAATACTGGAAACATAGAACATTCCAGATGGAGGGGAAAACTGAGCATGCCCCAGCCAGGGAGAGAACTTGGTTTGTCCAAGTGATGAAGAGATGATAAGTACAGCAGCCCTTCACTGAGCCGGAGGGGAGAAGAGAGAGAAGACGTTAGGGAGTTGCACTTGGGTCCGATCCTGCTGCCTCTCGCCAGGCATGCTGCCAAGCTAAGATTCCAAAGGAAACAGCAGATATTTGAGACACAAAAAAGAAGAGACTGAGGATCTAACTTAGGCATGCTAAGATTTTTTAGAGCTGTGCACGCTACCTTACATGAGCTAAGTCACACAGCACCCTTTACTGTCCCTGATTGCTCAGGATCCCCATTTCTGGTTGAAAAAAAGAGACAAATCTCAATCTTGCCAATGAAAGGAGTCTTATTTCTTTTTCATTTAAAGCAGCTTCCTTCTGTTTGACTAAGTCAGTCTGGATAAGGTCATGAAACAGAGTTCTAACTCCCCGTCACATCTGCATTTCTCTTCACAAAAGCCCTACTTTTGCCGATTCTTTCCAAGATGACTTCCAGGGAAGCACAAACATTCTCTGGCATTCTGGACCAATTGTGCATCCTCACTGCTTCCAAGTCAGCCTTTATCCCCTCTCATTGCTGGGAACTCTGCTGGCCTTTACTGCCAGGATTTGCATCAGAAGACCAGGAGGATCTTTTCTCTCAGCACAATAGGATCCCATAATCCCCCCGCACCCACCCCACATGGCCCCAGAACTGGATCAACCTAAACTCTTTCTGTCACTTTCACCCCTGAGTCTCAGCTTTATCATCTCTCTGGACCTCGAGTAGGCTATCCACCATGAAACCTCTATTAGAGATGTACCTTTCCCCTGGCCACGATGAAAGCATGGCAGAGTCAGTGATTCTCAGCTCAGATTTTTCTCAAATGCTCTGCTGACAGCGAGCTGGAATTACTGATTCCTTACTTATACACATGTTTGACCACCAGTATTCTCTCTGATAAGCATTCCCTGGTGGCTCAGAGGTTAAAGCATCTGCCTGGAATGCTAGAGACCCAGGTTCGATCCCTGGGTCAGGAAGATCCCCTGGAGAAGGAAATGGCCACCCAATCCAGTACTCTTGCCTGGAGAATCCCATGGAGGGAGGAGCCTGGTAGGCTACAGTCCATGGGATCGCAAAGAGTCGGACATGACTGAGCCACTTCACTTCACTTCAAGCGTTATCAAGCCATTTTCCCTCATAGCAATACCAAGCCTTCTGAGATGTCCCATTCCAAGAACTCTACAGGCCACATGGATAGGAGCCCAGGAGTCTTCTGGTTTCGGCTTCCCTCCCTCCATGCCTGGGTTCCCATCATCCTTTGCCCCCTTGCCCTACAGTTTTACCTACAGAACAATGTCAGGGAAATTAGAGATGATATGTTAAGATTTTCGTTTCTCCTTGCATACCCCTGCCCACTGAGGGACATGGCTTGTCCAGTAGAAACTATATGCTTCCTTTTAAGTTCAGGAGAAAATCTTCTTTATGTCATATCTTGGAAATCTTCACTATGTGCGTACTTATTAGTGTCTTCATTTCCCTTTATGTACTAGAACCACTGAGTCAACTCATGAAGCCACAAGGCATCAAGAATTAAATTGACCAGAAATTTTGTTATTTTAATATTTACAAAAATAGTATATCAGCTCTGTTATGTGTGGGTATTAAAATATCAACCTGGCTATTGTGTAGAAAATGAATTTCAAGTAGCAAAAGTGGAAAAAGGCTATAAGAAAAATGTGATTCAGTGGTGGCAAAGAATAAAAATAAAGTGAGTACACTTGAAATGAGTTTTTAAGATAAAACAAACATAATTTCAGATGGATTGGATGGGGTGAGTTTCTGACTTGAGCAGCCTTTAAGTTGGTAGTTAACATTTTCTGTGATATAGCAGACTGGGAGAGAAACAGTTTTGGGTCATGAGTATATATAGGAAAAATTAGAACAATGTTTAAAGAGCCTGTGTGATATGCCAGAGGAGGCAACAAAAATCTAGTTGAATATCTGAATCCAGAACACATAAGAAAGATCTGGTCTGGAGACATAAATTTAGAAATTGCCAGCTAAACAATGACACTTAAAGGCATAGGAGACTTGGTGGAAGAGGCCAAACTGAGCCCAAGAGCGTCCAGGATGCAGACACTGGGTAGAGAAAGAGTAAGTAGATGATCAGGCTTAAAAGGATGGCCAATGATGGAATGAGCTGGCATTTCCTTAGAGGAAAGTAACAGAGGAAAAGAAATCGGTATGACAGAAGAAAAGAGAAAAAGCATTAGAAAAGGAGGGGAAACCAGGTGCAGTTAAAAGCTGGTGAGATGCAGGTCAGACAATGATAAAATAGTGGATATGGAAATGATCAAGGAATCACTGATAAGGTAACCACGCTCTCTGGTTTTCCGGGGCAGTTGCACGGATGCGTCCATCATGCCCTCGTGTGGTCAGTATCTAGAGTGGTAGCTTGTCTCCTTTCACTTTCAAAATAACCTCATTTGCATGATAGTTTCTGTGGTCGTACAAGTTATTAGTGGCCAAAGCCAAGAGCAGTTTTAGTGAAGGAAAGAGACTGGAAGCCAGAGATGGGATAGGGAGTTATGAAGTAAACATGCAATAACTCTTTGAAAAAGGCATGCTGTGAAAAAGAGCAGAACGGGAGGAAATGTGAAGTGTAATGGGATCTTACAGGTTAAAATACTCTAAAACCCCCATACAATGATTCTTCTAAGAAACCTAGATTTTCAAGTCAAATTCACCTGTGCCATAAATTTTCAGCTCCAATACTGAAGCTCCAATAGTTTGGGCCACCAGATGCAAACAGCTAACTCACTGGAAAAGACCCTGATGCTGGGAAAGACTGAAGGCAAGGGAGAAGGGGAGGACAGAGGATGAGATGGTTGGATGGCATCACTGACTCGATGGACCTGAGTTTGAGCAAGCTCCAGCAGATAGCGAAGGACAGAGACGCCTGGCGTGCTGCAGTCCATGGGGTCACGAAGAGTTGGATGCGACTCAGCGATTCAATAACAACAACAACACAAATTGTCAGAGGAAATAGCAGTGTGGTTTAAAGAAAGGACCTGTGGGCTAGGAACAATTAGTGTGAGGGTTGTGCTGGTTTGGAGCCAGAAACAGAGCTCTCTGGGACCAGAAAGCAGAAGTAGTGCGTGCAGTATCTTCATTCAAGAGGACTGAATATCATAGGCTGAATAACCGTGGCCAGAGCTGAGGTCCTAGCCTGGAACCTGCACATTTTACCTTGTTTGGAACAGAAAAGGGGTCTTTAATGATGGGATTAAGTTAAGGATTCTGAGATTGGGAGATCATCTTGGATTATTTGGATGGGCTCTCAATGCACACACAAATCCTTATAAAAAAGAGAGGCGGAGGGCAATTTGACACAGACACAGAAGCGAAGGAGATGGCGTGATGGTAGAGGCAGAGACGGGGGTGATGCGGCCACAGATCAGACGATGCTGGCAGCCACCGGATGCTGAGAGGCACACACGGGTCCTCCCCTAGAGATTCTGGCTGAGCGCAGCCCTGCCAACAGTCTTGATTTCAACTCAGATTTCAAACTCTGGCTTGCAGAGTTGTGGGAGAATAAATGTCTGTCATTTGAAGCCACTGAATGTATGATGATTTGTTAGAGCACACACCGGAAACCAACAGGCCAAGACTGAGCAAGACTCAGCCGCCAAGACCATGATGTCTACAATGCAATGAAAAGAGAGAAAAGCACACACCAAATTCAAAGAGAGTAGAAAAGAGATTCCGGCGGAGATAAGGAAAGAGAGTCAGAAGTTTCAATGTCACTGCACTGACAAGTTGGGTTCAAGTGTATAAAGGTATGACTAGTAGATGACAGCCCTTGGCTGTCATTTAGAAGATCAGATCACAGTTGTGGTGGGGTTTTTATGGGCCCTCCTAGTTTGGCACCTGCAAGATGAACCTGGAATGGTACAGCTCCCAGTCAAAAGAATTAATCTTTAAATTGAAGGCAGGATCTCAAAAACATATTTATACAGCCATGTTCACAACAGCATTACTCACAAGAGCTAAACACGTGGAAGCAATTTGCATGCCCATCAACAGATGAGTGGATAAGCAAAACTTTGGCATATACATATAAAAGAACATTGTTGAAGTGAACTGGAAGTCGCTCAGTCCTGTCTGACTCTTTGTGATCTCATGGGCTATACTATACATGGAATTCTCCAGGCCAGAATACTAGAGTGGGTAGCCTTTCCCTTCTCCAGGGGATCTTCCCAACCCAGGGATCAAACCCAGGTCTCCCACATTGCAGGCAGATTTTTTACCAGCTGAGCCACAAGGGAAGCTCAGGAATGTTGGAGTGGGTAAGCTATTCCTTCTTCAGTGGATCTTACTGACCCAGGAATCCAACCAGGGTCTTCTGCATTGCAGGCAGATTCTTTATCAACTGAGCTATCATTACCTCGCCTTAAAAAGGAAGAAAATTCTAGCATATCATACAGTATGGGAGGATGAACCTTGAAGATATCATGCTAGATGAAACAGGCCAGCCACAAAAAGACAAATACTGTACGATTCCACCTATATGAGATATTTAGAGTACCAACAGAATGAGACTGGGAGGTGAGGGGTCAGTGGAGTTATTGTTTAACGGCTATAGAGCTTCAGTTTTACAAGATGCAGAGTTATGGAGACAGATAGTTATGGAGATGGCTGCCCAGCAACGTGAAAGTATTTAATACCACTGAGCTGAACTCTTACAAATAGTTAAGACAGTAAATTTTTTGTTATGTGTATTTCATTTAACACAATAAAAAAAGAAAAAATAATAACCCGGTGTTACCAGTCACTGAGCATTGAACAGATACCTAACTTCTCTGAGTTTGCTTTGCTTTATTTTCATCCATAACACAGGGTAATAAAATCCAGCATGCATACTTCATAGATTTCTTATGTGGACTGAATTAAATACCACATATAAATACACTTTATAAGTTATAAAGTACTATTTTATAGCTTACAAAGCTATAGTGGTATGAATTATCAATATGTGTGCCCAGAAAACTGTGACCTTTAATATCTAAAATAAAAGCAAGAGGAGGCCCTGGAGGGGATTTTACTGGAAATTACACACCTGATTAGGATCCAAGGTCCTTCCCAAAATTTCTGTGAACTTCCAGAGGCAGGGAGTCTGAAATACTGGCTCAAGTTCTTGTTCATGGGTGGTTAGGTTCATTAGGTAATTCCTTGACTATCACTTTAAAAACCAACAAATATAAGAGTGTAAGTGGTACACTTCCCCTGAAACTGAAGTGAGGACAGGAAGGAAAGAGGCGGCCTACAAGAGGTTCACATTAACTGCAGGGATGTGAGCATTCCAATCTAAAAATGTCCTATGGCCATTTCATCAGAAGGAGAGACGCAGACCCCGACATCACATCCATACACTATGTCTCAAACTCCCCTCTTTCCCTTGCCCTCCTTGTCTCTTGGCTCTGTTCTATTACACACTTCCAGGTGAAAAATATATAAATCTTTATCTTCTTTTCCTTCAGGTAAGCATTACTGACTTCATAGTTCAGCTTATTGTAGACAGAGCTCTAGGCTCTTGTGTCCTAACCTAGTGCAGGTGGCTGCGGCCAGTGCACAAGCGTGGCCAAGAGGAGCTACCCCGCGTCCAATCACAAGCTGGAATTCAGATTGCCAGGAGAAATATCAATAACCTCAGATATGCAGATGACACCACCCTTATGGCAGAAAGTGAAGAGGAACTAAAAAGCCTCTTGATGAAAGTAAAAGAGAGAGTGAAAAAGTTTGCTTAAAGCTCAATATTCAGAAAATGAAGATCATGGCATCTGGTCCCATCACTTCATGGGAAATAGATGGGGAAACAGTGGAAATAGTGTCAGACTTTGCAGATGGTGACTTCAGCCATGAAATTATAAGACGTTTACTCTTTGGAAGAAAAGTTATGACCAACCTAGATAGCATATTCAAAAGCAGAGACATTACTTTGTCGACTAAGGTCTGTCTAGTCAAGGCTATGGTTTTTCCTGTGGTCATGTGTGGATGTGAGAGTTGGATTGTGAAGAAGGCTGAGCACCAAAGAATTGATGTGTTTGAACGGTGGTGTTGGAGAAGACTCTTGAGAGTCCCTTGGCCTGCAAGGAGATCCATCCAATCCATTCTGAATGAGATCAGCCCTGGGATTTCTTTGGAAGGAATGATGCTAAAGCTGAAACTCCAGTACTTTGGCCACCTCATGGGAAGAGCTGACTCACTGGAAAAGACTCTGATGCTGAGAGGGATTGAGACCAGGAGGATAAGGGAACGACAGAGGATGAGATGGCTGGATGTCATCACGGACTCGATCAACGGGAGTCCGAGTGAACTCTGAGAGTTGGTGATGGACAGGGAGGCCTGGTGTGCTGCGATTCATGGGGTCACAAAGAGTCAGACATGACTGAGCAACTGAACTGAACTGAAACAATTAATTAAGTCTCCTTCTCCCTAAAGACCATTCTCTCAACAAAAGGAATTATATTCCCAGCTTTTACTTTGCCACAAAAGTCCATCTAGGCAAAGCTATGATTTTTCCAGTAGCCATGTATGGGTGTAAGAGTTGGACTATTAAGAAAGCTGAGCACCAGAGAATTGATGCTTTTGAACTGTGGTGTTGTAGAAGACTCTTGAGAGTCCCTTCTTCTGGAGATACCACCAGTCAATCCTAATGGAAATCACCCCTGAATATTCATTGGAAGGACTGATGCTGAAGCTGAAACTCCAATACTTTGGCCACCTGATGTGAAGAACTAACTCACTGGAAAAGACCTTGGTGCTGGGAAGGATTGAGGGTGGGAGGAGAAGGGGAAGACAGAGGATGAGATGGCTGGATGGCAAAGCCAACTCAAAGGACATGATTTTGAGTAAATCCCCGGAGTTGGTGATGGACAGGGAAGCCTGGGGTGCTGCAGTCCATGGGGTCACAAAGAGTTGGACATGACTGAGCGACTGAACTGACTGATTATAATATAGTGCTCACTCTGCTGTAATGCTAAGTAAAACTTTATCCTGATATTTTCTTCACACATTTATCCAACTAAGTGAGACAGAAGACCCTGTAGGTCAGACTTCACAGCGAGTAACAAGATTTCTTCTTCCTCTGATTCTCTTGAGTCAAACCAGGACCCTCCTCAGATCTGAAGTTATGAAAGGAGATTCCTTTTAAACTAAAGTTTTGGGCTTTTCAACATGTGTTTTAGGGATCAATGTCCTTTCACTGTGAGCCTGCATATGGAGGTCAAACTGGCTGATTGAACAAATGCATGAAGTTATTGAATAAATGAATAACTTTACATTGTATCAATCATGAGTAACAAAGTGCTACATGCAGTCAAGAGCCAAAATTTGGTAAAAAATTAAACTCTCTATCAAAATGTTGGTCACATAGTCTGTCTGACTCTTCACGACCCCATGAATCGCAGCACGCCAGGCCTCCCTGTTCATTACCATCTCCCAGAGTTCAATCAGATCCACGTTCATCGAGTCCATGATGCCACCCAGCCATCTCATCCTCTGTCATCCCCTTCTCCTCCTGCTCCGAATCCCTCCCAGCATCAGAGTCTTTTCCAGTGAGTCAACTCTTCCCATGAGGTGGCCAAAGTACTGGAGTTTCAGCTTCAGCATCATTCCTTCCAAAGAAATCCCAGGGTTGATCTCCTTCAGAATGGACTGGTTGGATCTCCTTGCAGTCCAAGAGACTTTCAAGAGTCTTCTCCAACACCACTGTTCAAGTCTCTCTGATTTACTTTCTGTTGCAAAGTGTTCCAAATTTGAGCTTTTCCTAATGTTCCACAAGAGTTTGCCTTACTCTGATAATAAATGCAATAACATAATAAACACTAATAAAATTAAATACTCATGATGTACAACATGTTACATTAAGAACCTTGGATACATTATCTCATTTGCTGCATAAAACAACAGTGTAATGTGTAAAACACATTTCTATTTATTGATGAGGAAATTCAAACTAGAGTAATGATGTACTTTGCCATAGGTCACCTGGTTAGTCTGTGTATAGCTGGACCTTGAACCCACTCTGTCATTTCTAAAATACGTGTTTTTATTACCAAACTGAATAACATTCAAGTACTGGTCCTAACGAATTCTTTCAGAGTGTTTCTCAAAGTTAAGCAATTATAAAATCCATCTGGAAATCTTGTTAAAATATCAAAACTCAGGCTCCAATTCTAAAGATACTGATTCAGTTGGTCTAGGGTGGGGTCTGAGAATCTGTAATCTTAACAACCTCCCCAGTTGATTTCTATCTGAACAAGGTAACAGAGCTGGACCCTATGGGGGCCTTCCCGGGACAGATCCCTCTCCCTACAAGCCATGTCCTCTGCCTGCTTATTTTAAATAAATAAATAAATGAAACAAGACAAACAAAAATGCCCAACTTTAGCCTCTCAGGCTTTCCCTGAGTTCCAAAGAATAAATTTAATCAGAGAAGAAAGAAAATGCAGAAGCAAAGGAAAGCAGTCAAGCAAGACAAAATATTAACAAGTTAGCCATTAAACAAAGTCAAGGACCTTTAGCTCCTCCTCAAGGGCTATAGATAATATTCTGAGTCATGTCCTTTGAGCTGTTTTGTGGATACTGAAGCACCCACTGGTGGAAAAGATTTAACTGCACGCTGCCAGAAAACAAAGACAGACTGGAACCAGACGGTTGAGGATGCTGACTCCCCAATTACCTCATCATCAACCAATCAGAATGTTCATGTGCTGATTAGGCACCCCAAGCCCTGCTCCCTCACCTCGTTTTTAAAACCTTTCCCGAAAGCCATCGGAGAGTTTAGGTCTTTTAAGCACTAGCTCCCTGGACTCCTTGCTTGGTGCCCTGCAATAAATGCTGCACTTCGCTTCACCACAATCCAGTGTCAGTGGATTGGCTTACAGAGCATGAGTGGACAGACCCAAGTTTGGTATGATAGCAGTAACAAGGATCGATAAGAATTCCATCTGCTGCACGCAACAGAAAATCCAATTCAAACTCCTAACTTGAATTTTAAAACTATATTGGCTCATGTCGCTGAACAACTTAGAGTAGACTAATTTCACACACCTTTAATTTCAGATGGGAAAGGGAAACAATGCATACAATGTATCAGCTGGAGGGGATACAACGAGAGGAAACCTTCCTGTAGACCAAAAACAATAGTTCCAGTGTTGACTTGCCTTGGGTCTGGTTGGCTGGATGTGATCACTGGTCCACCCTGAACCAATTGCTGTAATCAAGTTGTTAGAATTTGCTATTAGTTTTGTTCACTCACTCCTCCCCCAAAGCCCAGGGATGATGTCCATTGTCTTGAAGCCCACGGAATGAAAATAGGAGAGGGGAGGGTACTATGAATCATTATCAGAAGGAAGGACATGGATGCAGGGTAGCAAAAATAACTAGATTTCTCTAGGTAAGATGAAAGGTTCTTAAGACTAAACTATGTCAGCTGCTTTAGGAAAGTATCAAAATTATATGACTGGGAAGTTTTTCTTATAGCAAAGATATTTTGATTGCTAAGCTACCGCCTTCCCCACTGTATATTCAGGCTGATTATTCCACAAAACCATCAGTATTTTTAATGTTATCTGTAGATCTCAAGCAGACACATTTTCTCATATTCTTGGACACATATCCTTAACCCAGTTCAGGGGAAGCACAAATGGACCAAAATGAGTCTTCTTGTTTTGTACAATTCTCTTCTACTTTAGCTTTTATAAAACATGGTCTTATATTTTTTTGTCAAGTTTACTGCATTCGGGTTAATTATAATGTGAGCTTTTGGAAATTTATATCTTGGAGGTTTTGCTTCAGTTTCAAGAAGGAAAACGTTTACTAAATTAAGATGAAATAGCTTTACTGCTTATTTGCAACTCTCATTTAAAACTGGATACACTTTATCACTGAATATTTCCTAAAATAAAACTTTATAACCATCTGGATTTATTGCTTTCTTGCTGATATTTCTTGTAGATAAATGGTTTCTTAATGACTCTTTAGATCCCAGAGGATATATTAGACCCCAAAATTATGTGTTTAGACAACAACCCAAAGAGAGCCAATTTGATTTCTGCCTCTTCTTTACCTACAATTGCATTTCAAAAATTTATTGGAGTATTTTTTCTAAGAAATTCTGAGTTCTGAGAAAAACCATAGTCAGTATTATTGTTCTTTTATTGTGAAAAGAACAGAATAATGTATATAGAATAATATAAATCATTTTTCTATTCTTCTTTTCAAAATGGCTGTTGTCCAAATCTGCTCCTTGCTCTTTCTGTTCTGCTTCTCTGGAGGTTCATCAGCCACTGAGGGAATATTAATTTTAATATGCTGAATAAAACTAACTATCAAGCAATGTTTTTCTTCAAGTCATAATGAAGTCAGGTCTTGAATTATACAAAGAATGTTCTGGAAATCACCTGAAGTTTTCTTATATAGGAGAACACCTTATGTTAATCCTTTCGATGTATATAAATATTTACATAAATGTACATAAATACTATTTAAAGAATAATAGCTAAGAATATGAGTATGAAATATAAACATGAATTTATGGATATGCAGAATGCCCTAGTTACATGATTTTCCTCCCTCTCTAGTTTATATTTTAATGTTAATACCAGATAAAAAAAAGTGAATTAGAGAGTCTATTTCAGGTAATTTCTTTGAACAAAATTAACTTCAGAGTCTAAGCCACTAAAAATAGAGCCCCTGAACAATTTTCACCTTCAAAAATGCTTAGGGCACAAAATGCTCATTCCACACTTTTTGAACATCTTTCACATTTGTTCCTTCTGCTATTGACAAATACTATATCTCAGTGTAGAATTACATAAAATACTTTTATCATCCAAAATATGAAGGTAAATTAGAAAAGTAAATCCTAATCCACAAAACATGAGATCTAAAGGGCAATAAAGTAAAATAAATTGGAAGAGACTCTGAGCTCTTCTAGACCAATCTTCAAGCATGTCCAGAGAGATGTGATTTGAACATGAAGGCTTCAGTCTAATGGAGTCTCTCTTAAATAGTTTCTGAGGATTAGAATTGAACTTCAGCAATAATGGGAAACTTATGGGTTCATATGAGGTCAAACATCAAGAACATCAGAAAGCACATTTTCAAACCAAGGACGACGGTACAAAACTGCTCCCTCATACTAGCTGTTTCAACAAGAATAGAGTGTGTCTGGAGCTGGTGTGGACTGGACCCCACAGCCCTGCAGCAGCCTGGGAGTCCAGTTCCCGGGAGACCTCTCTGACACACTCTGAGGACGCTGCCTGTACTGGGCACTAGCACCGCAGGCAGGCAGATGGCCTCTAGTGATCGGCAAGGTCTGGACCAAGTGCCCACCCTGTGCCTGGGAAACACAGGTGGCTGGCAGCTGCAGCTGGGGATATGACGAGGGGAGGGAAGGAGGGGTGTGGGTGGAGAGAGAAGTGCACTAAAAGATGCTCTTTCTAGGGAAAAAAAGGCTCTTTCTAGAAGAAAGTATTCTGGAGTAGAAAAAATAATCAACAGTCTACTTCACCATTTTATCTGAAGTAGAGTAAAAGTGTTAGTTGCTCAGTTGTGTCTGACTCCTTGCCACCGCATGGACTGTAGCCCACCAGGCTCCTCTGTCCATGGGATTCTCCAGGCAAGAATACTAGCGTGGCAGCCATGGCCTTCTCCAGGGGCTCTTCACAACCCAGAGATCGAACCCAGGTCTCCTACATTACAGGCAGATTCTTTACCACCTGAGCCATCAGGAAAGCCCCTCATTCTGTCTATCAGAGACTAATTTATTCCGTTCAAATACCAACATTAATCAGATAAATAATTGAGAAGAAAATTGTAAAAAAAAAAAAAGAATATTTCAACAGGCAGAACTACACATGTAATATAAAAAGCTACGTGGAAATGTTGCTATTTAGAATTTCTGTTTTTCTGCACCATCAGTGTGACTGGAGTCTTAACACATCCACAGAAATCTGTCCTGGAGATTTTTGTTTTTCCAGTAAGTTTCCCTGTTGCAGGCATTGGCTATTCCCTGGAGTGAAAATAATATTACTCTACTTCAGATAAGTAATTGAGAAGAAAATTGTAAAAAAAAAAAAAGAATATTTCAACAGGCAGAACTACACATGTAATATAAAAAGCTACGTGGAAATGTTGCTATTTAGAATTTCTGTTTTTCTGCACCATCAGTGTGACTGGAGTCTTAACACATCCACAGAAATCTGTCCTGGAGATTTTTGTTTTTCCAGTAAGTTTCCCTGTTGCAGGCATTGGCTATTCCCTGGAGTGAAAATAATATTCAACTATCTTTCAAAATCAGCATAATTTACCTTGATGAAATATTTTATATTTATAAAATATAAACATATATGGAATGTTTTGTGTTCATGAATTCTTCTTCAGTATTTGAATGGTAAGTGCCAGCAGAGGAATAGTTTCATTTCAGAACTTTCCATTCATGGCCTGTAGGCTCCTGCCAAAAGTGCGGTATTCTAATGCCATGAGCAGTTTCACGCAGTAGCATCCTTTCAAGAATTCATGCCTGATTACTCACCGAGTTCTCTGTGGATGCCTGATCACTGGAGACAGACACTGTCCTGAATTCATAAAGCTTCTGTTTGCTGGGTTTAGTATTAGTCACTCAGTCGTGTCTGACTCTTTGAAACCCCAAGGGCTTTAGCCCACTGGCTCCTCAATTCATAGCATTTTCCAGGCAAGAATATTGGAGTGGGTGGCCATTCCCTTCTCCAGGGGATCTTCCCGACCCACAGATTAAACCTGGGTTTGCTGCACTGCAGGCAGATTCTTCATCATCTGAGCCACCAGGGAATTCTTGCTGGGCTTGGGGCCAGATTTTACAGAGACAGAGGGGGCTTTCCAGAGAGTGTTATAAGTAAGCTGAGAACGAAAAGATGAGTTCTGTGTTCAACATAGCTGTCCTTCACCTAGGAGAGGAAACAAACACTGCTGCTGCTGCTGCTGCTAAGTCGCTTCAGTCATGTCTGACTCTGTGCGACCCCACAGATGGCAGCCCACCAGGTTCCCCCGTCCCTGGGATTCTCCAGGCAAGAAACTGGAGTGGGTTGCCATTCCTTCTCCAATGCATGAAAGTGAAAGTGAAGTCGCTCAGTCATGTCCAACTCTTCTCGACTCCATGGCCTGCAGCCTACCAGGCTCCTCTGTCCATGGGATTTTCCAAGCAAGAGTACTGGAGTGGGTTGCCATTGCCTTCTCCGAAACAAACACTGAAACGTCAGTATTTGCCAATTCGGAAGATTTTCAGGGCTGTACTTAGACTTAAGAGGAGAGAATAACATATAGGGCAGCTTTGATTATATACCCTTAATCTTTTAAATGTGTTGTTTAAAAAGGTGAGTACTTGAGAAATGTCTATTTATTCATATAACAAGCTTTTGCTAAGCTTCCACCCTGAGTCTCATCCATATGCCACCTGTGAATAAAGCTGTTTATTTCATCAGGGTTTCCTGTATCAGAATGCTGTTTTGTTAAGGAGGGAAATAGAATATCTTGAACACTGCTGATGACTCACTCATTCACTTAAATCTTTCTTGAACAGCTCCTCTGTGTGAGGTGCCAGCTCATGCAGTAGGAATATTACCATAGCCTCAGCAATGATATTCACAGAAGCAAAAGGCAGAGCAGAAACACGTCATTCAAGTCTCTGATATTTCATTCACTAGCTTGGACGAGTCATGAACCACCTCCCTTCCCCGCAAAGTGTAGTCGGTAAGTCCTGCTCCCCTCCCGAATTTATGCAAGAATCTCTTTAAACAATCCAAACGGTTTCTAAGCTACAAATGCTATAGGACTTCCTTGGTGCTCTAGTGATCCTCGCCTTCCAATCTACAGATGCAGCTTTGACCCCAGATTGGGAAGCTAAGATCCCACATGCCTTGCAGCCAAAAAACCAGAACATAAATCAGAAGCAATACTGTACCAAATTCAATAAAGACTTGAAAAATGGTACACATCAAAAACAAGTCTTTTAAAAATTGCTATATATACCATCGATTTGTTATTACTATTATCAATATACCATTTTATACTTATTTATACTGGTTTGATCTCTAGTTTGGGAAGACCCCTGAAGAAGGGAATGGTAACCCACTCGAGTATTCCTGCTGGAGAATTCCATGAACAGAGGAGCCTGGCGGGCTACAGTCTATAGGGTCACAAGAGTCTGGCACAGCTGAAGTGACTTACCACGCACGCTGATATTTAGCTTTCTCTTTCATTTTCCTACCTGGTGCTCGTCCACAGGAGTCCCATCTTCTAACCCTTAGTTAAGGAAAATGAAATCGTTACAGCTACTCCGGCCATTCTCCTTGCAGTTGCTGACTCATTCTTATCTGCCAGCCTTATGGGTCCCCTCCTAGCCCTTCACACAAGTAGCCTGCAACGTGGGATGTGAAAGCTATGTTCTGGCCTCTGTCCATCTGTTACGTGGACATGCACCACATTTCTTGGCAGAACTTCTCTACGGAGTCACACCTAAGGTCTGCAAAGGGAAAGGCCATAGCCAATGCAAGGAAGCAGAGCAGGGAAGCATGGGGCTCTGTTACAATCCCCGTTAACTTTGCTGCTACAGCGCGACTTGACCTTTCTTTGGCTGCGTCTCCTTGCTGCTCCCTCAGCCCAGCAGGTGGCTGCTCCGTGTCCCGGTGACTCTGACTACATCTGCACTGTGGGTTGGGATGTGATCAGGAGGTCTGCTGGGTACCATTCAGAGTGGTTATTCATAAGTACTAACAAGGCCCACATGAACCCAAAGAACTACCCTGGGACTATTATTAAACAAGGTCTGAATTAGAAGCCAATTCAGGTTATCGCTCTTAATTGGGCAGTGTAATTAGCGATCCGAATACTATTTTTCACCTGAGAATGGACAATTATCCCTTAAAGGGGAAAAATGTTTCTACTATGGAAGTTGGTACCTGCAGCTGGTGGTGGCTAGAATTCTGAAGTGATAGATCTTGAAAATGTACTGACTTTTCCAAGAGTATATCTTTTTTCCCCCTTTTGCCTGCAGTGCAGAAGACCTGGGTTTAATTCCTGGATTGGGAAGATCCCTGGAGAAGGGAATAGCAACCCACTCCAGTATTCTTGCCTGGAGAATTCTATGGACAGAGGAGCCTGGTAGGCTACAGTCCATGGGATCGCAAAAAGTCAGATACGACTGAACAACTAACAGTTTTCATCTTTTTTCCTACTTATTTTAATCAAGTTTGATGAGGTATGTGACTGATTCAGGTTGAACAGTATCTCAAAAATATTCTCCCCCAAATTTCTGTCTTCCCAGAACCTCAGTACATGACCTGATCTGGAAATAGGGTCTTTGCAGGTACAATGAAGCTGAAGTGAAGTGGGCCCTAATCCAGTGGCTGGCGTCCTTTTAAGAAGAGGGAAATCTGGCTACAGAGAAGAACAGGCCAGGTCAAGCAGGCAGACTAGAGTTATGTTGCCCCTAGTCAAGGACCACCAAGGGCTGCCGGCAAACCCAGAAGCTCAGAAGAGCCAAGGAAGAGCCTAGAATCTTCAGAGGGAGCACAGTCCTGCCAAGACCCTGATTCGGGATTTCCAGCCTCCGGAACTGTGATATATCTCTTTACTGTTAAGCCACCTAGTGGCAGCACTAGGAAACTTACATTGTTGCATAAAATAAAACACCAGTTTTAAAAGTACAATCCAATGAGTTTTGACAAATACACACACACACACACATACACACCATGTAGCCACCACCCCAATCAAAATACAAGGTAAGTTCCCTTCTACCCTTTCCTGCTGCTGCTGCTGCTAAGTTGCTTCAGTCGTGTTCGACTCTGTGTGACCCCATAGATGGCAGCCCACCCTTCCCTTAGTCCCATACATACACTCAGCCTCAGAAAACTTCTGGCTGATTTCTGTCACTAGGTCTATTTAGAACTGTTGTTGTTTAGTGGGTTTTCCTGATGGCTCAACTGTAAAGAATTTGCCTGCAATTCAGGAGATGAGGGTAGAGGCAGGTTCGATCCCTGGGTTGGGAAGATCCCCTGGAGATGACAACCCACGCCAGTGTTCTCACCTGGAAAATCCCATGGACAGAGGGGCCTGATGGGCTACCTTCATGGGGTCGCAAGAGAGTCAGACATGCCTAACCGTGTGCAGACTCGTTCAGTTGCTCAGTTGTGTCCAACTCTTTGTGACCCTATGCTCTGCAGCGCACCAGAGCCCTCTGTCCTTCACTGTCTCTCAGAATTTGTTCAAGTTCATGGGTCGATGATGCCATCTAACCATCTCATTCTCTGCTGCCCCCTTCTCCTTTGGCCTGCAATCTTTCCCAGCATCAGGGTCTTTTCTAACGAGCTGGCTCTTCACATCAGGTGACCAAAGTATTGCAGCTTCAACTGCATCTGTTCTAGAATATCGTATCATATATAAGCGCAATCACATAATAGCTACTTCTCTGTCAAGCTTTCATTCAGCACAATTTTGAGGCCCATCCATGTTGTTGTATTTATCAGCAGTGTGCTCCTTTTTATTTTTGAGCGTTCCATGAAATGCAGATACTATAATCTGCTAACCTCTTCATCTATTGATGAACATTTGGATTCTTTATAGTCTGGGTTATCATGAATAAAACAACTGTAAACATTTGAACACAAGATTTTCATGGACACACATCTTCATTTCTCTGGCAATTACCCAGGAAAGGAAGAGTGTATGAGTTCTATGCTTCTTCTGTGTTTCACTGTATCACAAGCTACCAATCTGTTTTCTAAAATGGCTGAGCTATTTTATATTCCCATTAGCAATGGATGAGTGTTCTGGTTGTTCCACACTTGCCAACACTTGATATTGTCACTGTTTTTAATTTTAGCCTTTCCATCAGGTGTGTGATGATATTTCACTGCTGTTTTAGTTTTGATTATCATTTCTTGATGGTTAAGTATCATTTGTGTGTTGTTTGGATGTCTGTTTAATTTTACTCATTTATTTGATTAGATTGCTGATTCTCTTTTTATTGAATTGTAAAAGTTCTTTATACCTTCTCAGTCAGTACAAATACTCTATTTAGGATAATTTCTCCCAGTCTGTGACTTTCACTTTTGTTTCTTAATTGTATATTTCAAAAAGGAATTTTTTAATTTTGATAAGGCTAATTCATCAGTGCTTTTTACTTATTGTTTATTCATTTTGTGTCCGGTAAGGTAAGGGAAAATATATATATGGCTCTCTGCTTCCAGTTCCTGTCATGTTCCTGAGACCCTTGAAAGTTCCTAAGTGATAAAAGATGAGGATAATCTTTTGTTCTAATAGTTGGTCTTTGACTCCAGTTCTTGACACAAAGCTCCAAACAGCTTTATAGTTTCCTGGGTGATATACTAGGTACATATATTTTGAATATATACTGCATAGATATACTATCCTCATTAAAGAACTTTGGTACTTTTGTTAAAAATCAATCAACCACATATGTGGAGGCCTATTTCTGGACTCTATTCTATTTTAGGGATCAGAATATGTTTTTTTAACATAATTGGTTTTGACATTGTACAAGTAAATATTACTCTAATTTATTTTTATGTGAATCAATTCTGCAAATATTTGAGTCAACTTATGCTAAACTTTGTGAGGAAAACTAACTACGATGAGATCACTGGTCTCAGAAATACTACACACGGGTCCCAGAATACATGTTTTGAGACAATGACATCTACATGGGATAGGTAGGTTTATGATCCCCTGAAATTTTATTCAAAATCTGGTATATAAGTTCCCTTATACCTTATTAAAAAATAAATTCTAAAGAGTAGGGAAACCTATACCCAAATGAATACTCGCTTCTGTAGATATACATAATTGCAAAAAGAAAAAAATATTGCTGTCACCTCTCTCAAGATGACTAATAATCAAATTAGGAATAGTGGAATTAAGAATGACAAAAAGCCAGTTAATTGATGTAACTTTTTCTAAAAAAGAAAATCAGTACACTAATTTTTTTTGATGTTTTATGGACTTGAAAAAAAATGTTTTCCACTTATAGACAGGTAATTGGACTTCATTTTTTAGATAGTTCTATAGCTGAGAAGTTCCTAGTCGATGTACACACTCATCTATCTTCTCTACAGCTCATGACAGGTATTTTCCCTGAGCTAATCTTCCCTTGACACATTTCTGAAACATAAGAGGAAGCCAACCTTAACTCTCATGTCAAAAACAAATGCACACTATGGATACTTAATAGATGCTGAGAGAAAATTAGCAGTAACAAGTTCAGTGTTGTTTACCTACGAAATGAAGTTGAGATACTCATGACAACTGCAGTCATCAGAAAGCATGGAAGCTCTAGTGCAAGACAGCAGTTTCTCTTCCATCTCATCGGAGTGCAGTTCAAAGCAGGATATCGTTACAAGCCAAATGTCCGGTAGAGCACACGAGAGTACAGTGAGCACCTAGGAACTTCTGGAGATACTTACATAGGAATACTAGCTTAAGAGGGAACAGCAAGTGGTATATTCTATTACAGAAAAAAACAAAGTAGAATTAAATAGCTATTCTGACCACTGTGCCCACACTCATTAAACATCCTATAGTTACCATTTCTTTCCACACTCTTCTGACAAGGCACTGTTTCGGTTTCCTGACACTTACATCAAGCCTATAATAAACCTCGTGGTTTCCTACCTGTTGAACTGGGCTACTGCCTTGTTGCATTTTCTCAAAATGATTTTCATCTGTCTACAAGTTAACACATAGAATCCATATAATTTTGGAGTGTATGGGCATGGGAAAGGTCTTGAACCATGCTCATCTAATTGAGATATCATTCCTTGACTGTGGCTGCTGCTAAGTCACTTCAGTCATGTCCGACTCTATGCGACTCCATAGATGGCAGCCCACTAGGCGCCCTCGTCCCTGGGATTCTCCAGGCAAGAACACTGGAGTGGGGTGCCATATCCTTCTCCAATGCATGAAAGTGAAAAGTGAAAGTGAAGTCGCTCAGTCGTGTCCGACTCCTAGCGACTCCATGGACTGAAACCTACCAGGCTCCTCCGTCCACGGGATTTGCCAGGCAAGAGTACTGGAGTGGGTTGCCATTGCCTTCTCCCCTTGACTGTGGAGGGAGACCCAAAGATTATAGAGAGAATAACATGTGTCTTCTGGGGAAAAAAAATATTACCTAATTGATGGAGATATTCTCTTACTACTCTTCTCTCTTCTAATTACATCTGTCTGTCTTTATGCCCCCATTCTTTCTGATACACGTAATGAAATGTATACCTATTTAGAAATGTCAAAGACAGCATTTAAAAACAGATTGTTCAAAAAACTAAGCTTAAAGTACAAGGGTTCTTATGTGCAATTAAGTTTCTTTTAAGTATTAACCCAGATGAATCTCCCAGATGACTCAGGCTTTGTTTTCCTGATCGTGATGACAATACCCCAAAATAATAACCATTAATTTGGTTAAGATTTCTTTAAGTAGTCCTGTGTCTCTAGGGGCCATGGGAACCACAAATACTTAGGTCACTAGGTAAAAGTAATCAAAACATCTACCCACTGATCATTTTCAAATGCAGTCCAACACTTTAGTTCCACCTTGATATCTAATAAGATTTTTCTGAGAGAAAAAACCACTGCCGTATGACCTAAGTATATTCTATATATAGAAAAACTCTACTGATTAGAACCACTTCAAGGAAACAATCATGATTAGTATGAAACCAAAGCAGTTATAAAACATTTTCAAAAAGCTCAGGTTAACGACTTTTAAGTAAATATAGTAACTTGAAGAAGGTGAACAAATTGTTGTCAAGCAGAATTCTTTGATGATTGGCTTAATGAATGGATAATAAGCAGACCACTTTCAAAGGAGCACAGCAATTACTTGTATGTTAATGGTACTTCTAGGTGCTTAAAATCAGCCAGTCCTACAAAACAGGCTAAACATTTGCCCTACAATCTTAATTGTACAATTAATTTGCTAAGATATTATTTGATTTTAAAGGTTTTCTTTGCATAAAAGTGAATTTTATCTAATTTAAATGAAATCCTCCATACTAATACCCAAGGTTCCAAATTTCAAAATAGAGAGAATTACAGAGGCTCACGGTACTTCTGACTGTTCTTGATATTTTGGCATAAGATGTACGGGACAGCTTCTAGTTTCTGGAAAAGACGACTTAAAATGGCATGCCTTGGGAATCACTCTTCCTTTGGAGTACATATTTTACATATTATCAAATAACAAACTGACAGATGGGATGGTAGAGAAAAACTGGAATTTGGAAACAAATGGACATCAACTGAAATATCAACTCAATAGAAGGAAGCTGTTTAATCATAACCTGGGTATTCAGCTTCCCTAAGAAGATTCTTGAGAGTCCCTTGGACGGCATGGAGATCCAACCAGTCTATTCTAAAGGAGATCAGCCCTGGGATTTCTTTGGAAGGAATGATGCTAAAGCTGAAACTCCAGTACTTTGGCCACCTCATGTGAAGAGTTGACTCATTGGAAATGACTCTGATGCTGGGAGGGATTGGGGGCAGGAGGAGAAGGGGACGACAGAGGATGAGATGGCTGGATGGTGTCACTGACTCGAAGGACGTGAATCTGAGTGAACTCCAGGAGTTGGTGATGGACAGAGAGGCCTGGTGTGCTGTGATTCATGGGGTTGCAAAGAGTCGGACACGACTGAGCGAATGAACTGAACTGGACTGAAGCCTACTATCCCCACCTCTGAAGTAGAAATCATGATACAGAAGTATTTATAAAGGATGAGAAGAGATGATTATTGAGTTCCTAGCACTAGCATGATGAGTGGCAAATAATAGGTATTCAGTAAGTAGGGGCTAATACTACTCTCAAATTGCTGGTTTTATGGTGATATATTTTGGAATGAGAAGAAAACAAAAACAAATCTGATGCCCTTTTCAGACATGCAGAGATACTGAGCATTTCTAACATGCAATTCTAATATTCGCTCTAAACTAGGAAAGAAATTATGTAACTATACAAATGTGTCAAGCCATTTAGATGAATAAGAGTGAAAATGTTATGCTTTTAAATCATTAGAAAAATAACACATGAAATGGCTGAGAAACCAGACTTGAACAAACTCTAACATGGCAATCAGTCAAATTTCAGAAGATAGCAAGGACTAGCTTGCTGTCATTTTTATTTGCCGACCTGATTTACTCATAGAAAGTCACATCATTTGGCTACATGAATGTCTGAAATGAATAACATTTATTTCCACTAGAAAGAAATGCCATCGTTTTGTATCTATAGTATACTATCTGCTCTTGGCCAATGAAACACTAACCTATGATAAACCTATTAGAAAACCACCATATTAAATTCAGACTAAAATGATAGCACGTGTTACTCATCATAAGTTAGTTTACTCTCCCATCATCTCTCTGTGTTTAAATGTGGTGTAATAGAAAATGCTTTTATGAATCCCCTCTGACATACTTCAATAAAACTCCCAAGGTCTCTAAAACTCAGAGAGATAAGTGGTAGTTAGAATGCATTCTGGGATCTAGCCTCAGACCATCATGTCAATGAAACAGAACATCTGTGCCGGATAATTGTGACCTGCTGTTAGTTCACTGATGAGATAAAGAATTTTTTCAAATAAAAGACATACAGTATTTCTTTTTTTTAAGTGGAGATCAATGTTCTCTGAAAATGTCTTCTCTACCACCTACACATCATTTCTTTTTTACAAAGTCCATAAAGAGCCAAATTGATAAGGTCTCTCAACTTGATCTCTTGGAATTGCCAAGTGTTTGATTCATGAAGGAGTAAATCAGATTTGGTACTGAGGAATGTAAGATTACACCTGAGATTTACCTTATGGGTTGGGTTAGGCCAAGATGGCAGAGTAGAAAGAGCCTCAGCTCACCTCCTCTTATGAACCCAGCAAGACCACAACTACCAAAAATAGTCATCTATGAAAATGACAAAAAACCTACCAGAAAATATCTCCTGCAACTAAAGACATAAAGAAGGATCCACAGTGAGACAGGCACAAGAGGTGGAAAGTGGAGAAAGTGGTAGCTGCTCAGTTATGTCTGACCCTTTGCAGTCCCATGGACTCTTTGCAGTCCCATGGACTGTACACCACCAGGCTCCTCTGTCCATGGAATTCTCCAGATAAGAATACAGGAGTGCTTAGCCAGCCATTCCCTTCCCCAAGGGATCTTCCCAACCCAGGGACTGAACCCAGGTCTCCTGCATCGCAGGCAAGTTCTTCCATCTAGCCACCGTGAGAGGTGGACCCTTGATATAATCAAGTCCCATACCCCCAGGTGGATGCCCACAAGATAGGAGAACAGGGCAGAGGTTCTCCCACAGCAGTAAGAGCTCTGAACCCCACATCAAGCTCCCCAGTCCTGGGGGTCCAGCACTGGGAAGACGAGCCCTGATACTAGCTTTTGCCTTTGCAGGCTAGCTGGGCTTCCTTTCAGGAGCCCCACAGGACTAGGGGAAATAAAGTCTTCACTCATAAAGAGCACACACAAAATCTCATGTGCGCCGGCGTGCATGCCTGCTCAGTCACTTAAATCGTGTCCAGCTCTTTGGGACCCTACGGACTATGGGCCCTAGGTTCTCAGTCATGTCCAACTCTTTGCAACCCCAGGGACTATAGTCCACCAGGCTTCTCTCTCCCTGGGATTCTCCAGCAAGAATCCTGGAGTGGATTGCCAAATCCTCCTCTAGGGAACCTTCCCCACCCAGGGATCAAATCTGTATCTCCTGTGGCTCTTGCACTGCAGGTGGACTCTTTACCAATGAGCCAGTGGGGAAGTCCCCAGGTATTCCAGAACCAAGGGCCAAAGCAGTAATTTGATAAAAGCCTGGGCCAGACCTACTTGATGTTCTGGAAGAGTCTCCCAGAGAAGCAGGGCTGTGGGGAAGGGGGCTGCAGGTCACCCTGGGGATGGAGCAGCTCCTTCTACTTTGCAGAAGCCTGAAGCCAGTGCTGGACCTGCCATTAGCTCATCAGCACCAGGACCCGGCCCTGCCCAACAGCCTGTAAGCCCTGGAGGGACGCCTCACACCAAACAACTCAACAGCCAGGATGCCTAAAGGCTGCCTGAGCCCACAGCCTCCTCTAGACAGCCCTGCTCACCACAGGGCCAAGACCCAGCTCTGCCCACCAAGCTGGGCAGGCACCGCCCCACCCTTCTGAGAGCCTGCTCCAGCCTCTAGATCAGCCTCACCTTCCAGGAGGCCGATGCCAGAATGAAGAAAACCACAATTCCACAGCCCACAGCAAGGCCAGATCCTGCCCTGGGACCAACTGGTCCCCAGCCCTGCCTATCAGCAGAGCAATGCTAGCTTTGGGACTCCTCAGGTCCCATACCCAACTGTGCCAGGAATCACCACCTCACCCCCCACCTCCACCAGTGATATGACAGCAGCTCTGAAACAGGAGGGAAGAGGGTAGGGCACAATTTTGGAAAGAATGCCACGGCCCAGGGGCACAACATACGCTGATCACAATAAAAAAGAATGCCATGGCCCAGGGATGCAACCTAAACTGGTCCAAATGACAGACAAGACCTTGAATCTCAGTATACACTCATTGTAACACATCAGCAAGCTAAACGACACACCCAGAGGCACCGTGCCAGTTCCAAGGCTGACCATCAAAGACGAAAAAAGTGGACAGTGGCTCGATTCCCGGAAATCACCACCCCTCCCCAAAACAGTTGGAATAATCCTCCTGCTCATTAGCCTGTGAAGTTACCCAGCCTCTAAAAGCTAACCACACCACATTTTGAGACCCCACTCGCCCTTTGCCGCAGCCCACACTCTTTGTGGAGTGCGTTGCCCCAAGGTTGCGCTTGCCTTCTGAGATGGCCCAGACTCTGTGGAGTGTGTTTCTCTCTAAATAAATCCACTTCTTACCTATCCCTTGGTTTCTCACCGACTTCTGTCTGCAGCGAGACATCAAGAACCTGAGTGTCAGTAGGTCCTGAAACCAGGTATGTGATCGCAGTTGGAAGACTGCGTTTTGGCTGGGCTCAAGTTCCCATACATGGGTTCAAGTCCAATCTGAAGTAAACAGTCTCAGCTCTGGGATCTCTGATCCCTACAGCTAGACTCCAGGATCTGGCTCTGCCTGCCAGTAGTTCAGAGCTAATCTCTGGACCTGGCTTCACCCACGAGTAGGGGGAAAGAGTCCTAGAGTCTTCTGAACCCTGACTCCACCCGGGAGTGAGCAAGCACTAGCCCCATGACCTCTGGGGTTCAGCCCTCAGCCACCTAGTGACCAGACCCTGCTAACCAGCAGCACCCACACAAGGCAGGGCCTGGCAACCAACTGGACCCCATCTATCAGACCACCCACATAGCCCAGACTCTACAGAAGGACCCACGCAGCCCTCCTTGGGGGAATCCCTGGAGCGTATAGTTTGGGTGACCAGAGGGGAGTCTGCTACCAGAGCAGAGAGAACACCTTCTACAGAAGGCCATTTCTTCAGGGTCAAGAAAGGCAACCAATCTATCACATACATAAAAATCCCAGCAGCAACTTAGGTCAAAAAGAGAGAAACGTGTTTCAGATGAAGGAACAAGATAAAACCCCAGAAAAAGATCTAAGTGAAGTGGAGACAGGCAATCTAGCCAAGAAACAGATCAGAGTAATAATCATAAATCTGATCAAAGAACTGGGGAGGAGAATGTGTGCAATGAGTGAGACACTAGAAGTTTCCAATAGATCACAAAATGTGAAAAACAACCAGAGGTGGAGAATGCAATTACTAAGATAGAAAATACACCAGAAGGAACCAACAGTAGGCGAAGTGACACAGGGATGCATCCATGAGCTGAAAGAGCAATGGGAGTCGCTGTGCTGAACAGGAGAGAGAGAGAGATGCACCTTGCAGACTGGCCCGCTGTCCAGCGATCTGGGATGGTCGTTATGCTGTGCCGACCTGGCAAGGCTACAGACCCCAGTCAGTCAATCAAATATGAATCCAGGGGTTCCTGTGAAGGTATTCTGTGGTTGGATCATACTGGAATCAATTAACTTGAAGGGTCGGCCTGATTCAGTCAACTAAAAGATCTCAAAATCTGAGCCAAGGTTTCCCGGAAGAGGAAGAAATTCTGCTTGTGGACAGCAGCTTCAGTCTGTGCCTGAGAATTCCAGCCTGTTCTTCCTAACCACTTAACCTACAAATTTCAAAATCTTCCCAGCCTGCTCCACAACCATGCAAGCCAACTCCTTACAATAAATTCCTTAATATACATCTCCCAATAATTCTATTTCTCTCATTGACCCTTGATGGATCCAATATCCTTTTTGAAACTCAACATTTAAAAATCTAGCTTCTAAGGTTAGTCCAGCTCATTGCACAACCTGAGGCTTGCAGCTTATCAAACCACTTATTTAGCATATATTATAAAAAAAACTTAGAAATTATTGATTTGCTGAAATCTGTTGTATATTTTAGTCTATGAAGTTCAGTGTTTCTGAATCCAGTATACCCACATGCTCCTCTAAATATGAGAGAATATGACCTCATGAAGATTGATGAGACATTGTCTTTTTTTTACCCAAAATTATGTCATCTTATGCTTCAGGAGGTGTCAACCTCATACACAAATATAATAACCATAAGACTGTCATATACCTCTGATTTGACCAAAATACTAAAGCTTAATATCAGATTCCACTACTTAATTCTCTCTGATAATATAGGTGGACAAATTAATTACTGTGTGGTATAATTTGTATACCTGTACAGTTGGAGGAGGAGGGCATGGCAACCCACTCCAGTATTCTTCCTGGAGAATCTCATGGACAGAGGTGGCTGGAGGGCTACAGCCCATGGGGTCACAAAGAGTTGGACACGACTGAACGACTGAGCACGTACATAGTTTGTAATTGTAAAGTAAGAAAAATATCAGTTGACCTATAGCCACAGACATATCAGTCTTCATTAAGTCAGGATCACATTCAATATTGACAAATAATTTAATTCCTTTAATTATGAGGTTGATGCCAAAAGGTAACAGTAACGATTAAACAATAACAAAGTTGTTGATTTTTTTAAATCAACACTACATTTTTTAAATCAACACTGCTGATTCTCTTTGTTTTGTTTCTGACTATCACAAGACACTCTACCAAGAATGAGAGTGTGTTAGAGTTCTTTTATTAAATATCTGACAAAACTCATCTCTTCCCTGTGGGCCCCCCAGGTGAGCAGCGCTCTGAATCCAGACTGTCTCTCTAGTGCTAAATGGTCTCTGTCTATGTAAATAAGCGCATTTTCCTTCATGTGTACGGTTTTCACTCTTCCTGCAGAATTTGGCAACTGGGCTTTTCATGCTCTTTCACTTTTTACTCAGTTCTTGAGAACTTAGCCTATTTGAACATTGCAACTGGAGCTTCTTGAAAGTTTCCAACTGTCATATATCTTAAGGGATTTGATAAACCTGGAACAGGCAATTTAGGTTTGAAAAAATAAGTAGCCAGAGAAGCAGGAAGAATATGCCAATTGCCTTGCCACTTCCTGAGTATTCCTTCTCTGTTGAAGGCAAACACCAGCTAAACTTTGAAGCAAGGTGGAACAAGGAGAAAATTAGATTGCTGCTACTTTTCCATCAAGGCTTAATGTATGTCAGTTCAAAAGTAAGCTGTATTTTAATTGGTCCTTAGAGACCATAAAGAAACTAAAGCATATTTTCTTTTAATAGTAATTTTAATTTTCTTATAATTCATTACAGAGACCAAGAGTTAGTCAACTTTTTTTGGAATTCACTAGTGTTACGTTAGAAGGAGAGCTTCTTAAGCAAATATTTGCCTGTCTCAGGGAATATTG